>PVHP010015481.1:0-37415 GCA_004024765.1 Zapus hudsonius
GACAATTTTTCTCTTAACTATGAAACTAATTGGATATTATCATCTTAAAATGGTTATTTAGAGTCTACACTCTACAATGGACTAAGGAAGCACTTAATCTTTGACTACTTTTCTGATATCAATATCTTCTTAAATAAAACTTTATGCATTCTTTAGAATTCATTTGCTTTCATTGGGACAATACAATTGGAATAAGTAACTTTTTCTCAGAAATTTATTCATTATGTTTTCATCAGACACATGATATTGTTTCCAGGGTGACCTTTTGAAATACTTTCCTTTATTTTCTACATCGTAAAATTTTCTACTAATAAGACTGAAGAAACAATCCAGATTACTCTGCAATGATGTTTACTTATATTGGAATTTTTAGATGAGCTTACAGGATACAGGCATGGGGGCCACTAGTGATTGTAGCCTGAGACATAAGTCCACAGGGATGGATCCCTCAGCAGTCCCAATGTGGCACTGAAGGCCTGGAGGGCTCTTGGAGAGTAAACGCTCTTGACTCTCAGTTGGCAAGCTGAAGAAGATGGATTCTGGTGTCTGAGGAAGATAGAAGTAAATACCTTCAGCAAATAGCAAAGGCAGCCATGCAAAAGCATACATTCTCCATGGAATCTCCTATTTATAGGCTTGCATAGAAACTACCTCACAGACCTATCCAAGAGGAGTTTCTTATCCAGGTAACCATAGAAATGTATGAGTATTCACTCATAGACTTAGAGAGGATGGAGCCTGGGAAGGTGTGCGAGAGGAAAGAGCAGCAGGAGGAGGTTCCTCAGCATTTATCAATTCTTGGTTGCAGTGAAACCTACACGTAAATTGTACATAAGTAGTAAATCACCCAGCTTTGTCTAAGCACATGGGCCTAAGAATGGTCGAGCGATAATCAAAGTAGAAATTATGTAAACCCAATTGAACAAGTTTGTTAATTACCATCACTATGAGAATTACTTTATCAGCCTTACTTTGTATGCCTAACATGCATCTGAAACTCTCAGTGGATATACGTATGGCACTAGGTGATATTCTTATCATTTTGCTAAATTTGTGCATGAGCTAAAGGACAACAAGTTATATAGGTTATGAGTTTACTATCTTACTATCATAGCAATCATAAAATATTGTTGTAGCTTAAAATGTATCATTTTGAGAATCCAAGGCACTATTTTATTAAACATATGGATTATTTTTATAAATAATTGCTGAATTAGAATTTGAGGACAATTTGAAAACTACTAACTCATATATATTCCTTTTAAATAATAACAGTTAGCTGGGCGTGGTGGCGTACGCCTTTAATCCCAGCACTCGGGAGGATTGCCATGAGTTCAAGGCCACCCTGAGACTACATAGCAAATTCTAGGTCAGCCTGAGCTAGAGCGAGATCCTACCTCAAAAAACCAAAAAAAAAAAATAAGTAAAATTAAATAATAACAGTTTTATTACATTAACATAAGTAATCATATAGTATGTTATCTATTAACCTAAATAATTCTTGATATATTAACCTAAATTCGCAACCTCCCCAGCACAGTATTTCACTGTTTATCAAGCTTTGTGGACAGCCTCATATCTATTCTCCGTGTTTTGCTGTTTAACTAAATGGTAAACCACCTGGTTTTCAAGTTCACTTCTACTTCTAGAATTTTTATTTTACCTTTTATTCTGCTTTCAATTAGTTGCATTGTACTGTTTTGCTCTGAGGAAAACCTGTATTCTCAGTCTTTGCAGTTTTCAAGGTGATAATACACACCACCATACAAAACAGTCAAAATAATGAGAAAAACTAAGTCTCATTGCAAAGGCGCATTATTCACCAGGCAATCCGGGTCACTCTCTTTTCTCCAATGTCTTCATTACTATCACAAGTTGGCCATGAACTTACAGATAATATAAAACCCAAGGCTTTTCCATTAGATTCCAAGATTAACCAACACTATGATTTTAGTGACTGTGTTTATTATATCCCTTCCTGTCACGGGCTGCTCTGGCATTGGATTCAATCCACTATAAAGCTATTTACCAAGATGATTACCTTCTCAAAACATTTCTTCTGCTTCCAAAGCACTGAAATAATTCTGCGGCCTCCAAAAATCAATTCAGTAAGTATTTTATAATAGGACTCCTTACTATGTAAAATGTGCACCATTCAGCACGGAAAAGGATTGGTATTCATAAAATAAAGAGGCCAAATCGCTCAGGACAAAAGCAGTCATGTGCCTGGCATTCATTCCTTCTGAAAAGACTGCTTTGAGCTTTGTGTTTGAAAAAGAGATCAGTCATGCTTGGACAAAACACAGAAACTTTCAATGCACATGAAATTTCCATTGCTTCAGAGACTTCTGTAAGGTTTTTTTTTTTCTTCATGGAGGAGAAGTCTTCTAAAAACTTTATAAAAGGGTGGTTAAGAACTTGGGCCCTGAACCACATGGCCTCAATTCAAGTCGCAGTTCTCCTGTTATCACTCTGGTTTTGATCTTGCCATTTACTTGACCCTCATTTGAGATTGTTCATTTATAAAAGGCACTTAATCGAAAATCCTCTGGTATCAGGGTTGTTGAAGAATTTATTAAAGTTCTTGGTATATGCGTGGGGCATTTTAATTGCTTGATACAATAATTAATTCGATTATAATGATTTTCTATCCAAGAACAAAAGAAGCTATTGAAGCCCATAACAGAAATGGAAAGGATCATGTAAACTAGAGACTATGATGGACAAGTGGCTAACTCAATGGAGAATGAATGATAAAGCCACATAAACAAAGGCAGTGAGTGAGTGAGTGAATCTGAAAGGTAAGACAAAAAATTATTTCCATATAACATACATCAAAATGCCAAAAAATGTGTGAAGGAAATCCTCTAACACTATAATATTCATAAGAAGATGTTGGCAATTTTAAAGCATAAAATCTTCCACTAAAAAAAGACAAACTATAAAATTGTTTTTAAATAGGAAAAAAGTAAGCTATACTCTTCCCTAAATGAAATATCAACTAAAATATTGAAAAAGCTTCTCATCAAAGAAATGCTTTGTTTTGCATTTTTCACCTGAGGGAAAAAAATAATGAAATAGCTTCATGTTTGGAACACTGAGAAATTTAAGTTTACACTGAAATGGAATAATTTTATAACAAAGTACAAAATGCCAAGCTTGGACAGTTTGTTGCCTATTATAATTACTTTTAAAAGAACATAGCCAAAGAACATTTTAATAAACACAATTTCACAAAAGAGGATAAATATATTTCAAATTATTTGAAAGGCAAGTGGTACAGGGGACACGATCCAATGGAGTCATGTCATGAGGACTGGATTAAGGTCAGATTTGAAGAAAATGCAAGAAAGAAAAAAAAATAATAGGAGTTTTCAAAAGAAATGAAAAAGAGGAAGGATTAAAAGGATATTAAGGTATCAACATTTGGCAGCACAGAGAGTAGGGAGATATGGGAGAAATGGCACGAGATATGTATAGGTACAGTTAGAAAGTTTAAGTAAAATCATCATGAAGCTAGGCTTAAGTCATGAAATATCAGTCATTTTATATGTAGGTTTAATTATTTTTAAAACATAATAAATAGACCTGAGCAAATTGCACTGGGATCCGGACTCTTGGGCCCCCAATGAGAGATGTATTATGCAAGCAATTGAAGGAGAGGCTACTAAAAATAGAATCTAGCTTATTCAGAAATGTATATCCCAGTTAACCTATACCAATCTCACTCTCCGATGGAGATTCTGTTTGTATCTTTCAGAATGCAGTGAGGGAGCTGTGGCTGATCCAACCCTACCAAAGAGCCACATGCCAATAACTGATATCCTGGCAAGAAATGAGCCACCCCAGACCTACTGTGGAGGATCCAAATGGAACCCCGCAGAGAATGATGGGATGAACAAGTGACCCATAGCCCCAGCCAATCAGTCAACACAGGATAAGCCAGTGAGACAGATACCAATGATTTTTGACACAACCTAAAGCAGAAGTACAGAAAGCCCTAAGTTCTCAACAATAAAGCAGCCTTAATACTCACCCACCACAACTCAGGGAACTGAGTTGAAGAGGGGGCGGAAAGATTGTGAGATCCTTGGTGGGGGAGAATATCCAGAGACACGGCCCCCCTCAGTAACAACATACTAGGGCCAGCAGAACCGGGCTGACTCCTAGGCCTTCCATGGTCCCCAGCCCCAAGGCCTGATCCAGACTGCCCACGGAGGAGAGTATCCAGCTGATTGGGGATGGGGAAGAGGGGCATTGGGGAACAGGGGATAACAACTCATTGTTTGCCCATTAAATAATGTAACTCATTATAGATAATAAAAATAAAAAAGATAATAAATAGACCTGAAAGGAAGATTAAAAGTAAGATATTAAAACTGAAAGAAGCTAAGGTACTGGTCACTTCCATCTTCTCCTTTCTGAGATTAGGGAAATGATGCATTAGCTCACCTGAGGACACCTTTGCATTCACAGGACTGTTGAGTTGCAGAGAGCTTCAAAGGAATCACTTGCTCCTTACAAACTGCCTATGGACCCGTCATGACAAGAGAGATGAATTTATTCCTCATCCAATTACTCTGAGGAATGTTATTCCCAATAATCTAATGCAATTATTATATTCAAACTGTTATTTTGCTTTAAGCCAAAACTCTTCTAAATATCTTATGCTAAACATTTATCAAAAGTAAGGAAAATATTTTGAAGTATTATTTTGTTTCACTTCCTTTTTATTGTTGACCAAAAATTAGCATAGTTACTGAGCTTGCCAAGTGAGATTCCTAGAAACCAAGAAAAAATATATACTGCAGCTGAAAATAATGGGAATTGCTCAATGTATTGGGCACCCTTTCAATAAAATTTTGAGAATGACTTCAATACCAGCAGTCTGCTAGCAATCAAAAGTACAGTCACAAATAAAGACTTGTTATTAGCCCATCTGGTACTGAAAACTGTTTAAACCTCAGCTCTCTGAGGAAAAGCAAACCTTCCTTGGTGCACTTGCCAATTTCTAGATTGCAGGTGTTTCAGCATGGATGACCTCAAGCTAACCATGACATCAGTAAACATGAAATTGGGTAGAAATGTACAGTGGCATCCCATTATGTGGTCTCCAAGATGACTGTTGTCTCTCATAAAATGGTTGGAGTTAGGCCCATACTAATGGATCTTCATGGAGGATCTCCCATTGAGAGAGACACACTACTAAGCACATTAAAGTGTGCAGCCTAAGAATGACATGCTGAGGTACGCATGTTATGAAGAAAAGACCAGAGCGTGATAGTTCACTGAGGAGGCACAGCTCTGAGGAGACAAGGGCACTTTAAGATGGAAAGGCAATCTAAGAACAACAATCAGGACAAGCCTTTCTGGAAAGGAACTAAATTTTGTGTACATTAGTTGCTAGTATAGGCTAAGCTTAGCAGATACTCTCCTTCAGCGAGGCAAACCCATCAATGTACTGAATGATGAGGCTTGAAGTCTTTCAGCCTCATCACATGGAACATCCTTCTGCAAACCAAACCACCCTGTGTAACACTTCATAACCTAAGTATCATAGATGAACCACATCAACAATTGATGCTTTTCTGCTTCCTAGATAGTTTGGACAAAGGAGAAGTCTAAGAAATCAAATGCCTCCTAGCCATTGACTTCTTTTTTTTTTATTGTCCATAATGAGTTACATTATTTAATGGGCAAACAGTGAGTTTTTATCCCCAATTCCCCGATGCTCCCACTGCCCCATCCCCAATCAGCTGGATATCCTCCTCCGTGGGTCATCTGGATCAGTCCTTGTGACAGGGGACCATGGATAGCTTAGTATTCAGCCAGGTTCTCCTGGCCCTAGTATGTTGTTACTGAGGGGTGTCATGCCTCTGGATAGTCTCGCCCACCATGGCTCTCACAATCTTTCAGCCCCGCTCTTCCGCTCAGTTCCCTGAGTCGTGGTGGATGAGTACTAAGCTGGCCATTGACTTCTTAAAAAGTATTTCAAATTTTTTTATATTTCTAATTATGTATGCTACCACATTAAATGAGTAAGAGTGATAAATTCTATAGCCAGTTTTTACTAACTTTTCCCTGTTTTGACATTGGGAAAAACCTTTATTGTGCTATTTCAGCATCCTTTACAATTGTCTACCTCCTCGCCTCGCTCTCCTATCGTCCCATCTGCTCCCACAGCATTTAGAAAATACCCTGTAAAGTTGAACTGAGTGTGAGGCTAGAATCACACAACAGGAAGGAATTCTTTTAAGTCTAAGCAAATTTTTATGGCAAGTAAAAGTTAGATATCAAGGCAACTATTTGACAAGGCATGTTGAACAAGAGGATTTTTTTTTACCTTCTAGGTAGAGTTAGTGATTTTTTAAAGTATTAAAGTTCTGACAAATGATACAAAATAGTTGTTCAAATTGTTTCTGTGATTTTTGCCAGTGATGTCATGTACAAACTCCATTCCTTTCCCCATCTGTAAAAGAATTCTTCTCAAAACTCAGATTGCCTTCTCAATATAGAGAAATATTAAGTATTATATTAAGTATTACGTGAGCTAATTTGAATCTTAGCTGTTTTCTAGCTACTGCCTTTACACCTTTCTTCACTTTCTCTTCTTCCATGCTCCTTCTTTTTAATGCTCACATTAATACAAATATGTGTACAGCATTGGCTTTGTCTGTCTCAGTGCCTCTGTAAGGTGACAGAATCAGCCCATAATTGAATTGATAAGAAGAAAGGGTCATTCCATCCATTTATAGCTAAAAGGATTTAGTGGGCAGATACACGGTTTTCAAGAACAATGTTTACTTTATTATAATTTCATATGTTGTATGTATTGTATTTTGATCAACTTACCCCCCCATTTTCTTCTTTTTCAATAAGCTAAAAAAGAAACTATCTCAAAGATTTCATTTTGTAAAAGAAAAAGACTTTTAAAAGATTAGAGGGAATTGAGAATTAAAATGACAAAAGTTTCCCTAAGGATTTCTAGAACTTGTCATTAAAGTAGATCTAGCTTTAAACCCTTTTAAACGTTCTGTCAGTACTATAGGCTAGAAATGGTTGTAAGCCAAAGTCATCAATCAAATACACACACCTTGAAAAGTATGCCACTGTGAGCCAACAGTATCAGCCCCATGGCATTTTTCTCTTTTGTTTTAATTAGTATTTTTATTAATTTTTGGGTGTGTGCAATGGAATGGATGTGTAGGTCAGAGTGCAACGGTGGGTCAGTCCTCACCTTCCACTTCATTGAGGCAGGGTCCTGTGTCATTCAGCCCTCAGCTCTAAAACTTTGGAGAAACTCTTCTGACTCAGCCTCCCTTCTCTCTGTATTCACATGGAGATGACAGATGCCCAATGTAGCTGCTGGCTTTCACGTGGAGACCGGGGATCCAGGTGCTTAGATTTAGATTTGCATAGTGAGTGATTTATCCAGTGAGCCCTCTCCCCAGCCCTACCAAATGGTTTTTCGTTAGATTAGCTAGGGTTGAGTCCTATTTTCACAACCAGGAAACTGAATGGCTGAAATTTTGTTTGAATGAATTTATGTATAAGTGATGGCCCAAGAGTGGGTGTTGGATTCCCCCATGGATTCCTCATCCAAGGTTCTGTTGACTTATTCAGCTTTGGAATAATACTTCCTTTAAACGTGGTGTACTAGCAGTTATGTTACTTTCAGTAGACCCATTCTAAGCAACAGAGCTCTTTCTTCCCCGAGCAATAAATTCACCCTTTATTTCCAAATACTATGTGACTACTTCATCCTTTCTCTAGGGTTGTCTCAAAGTCACTTGTGTTTCTATTTACATTTATTATATTTAAATTCAAATACTGGAGGTGGGGAGATGACTCAGCAGTTAAAGGCACCTGTTTGCAAACTGCAGGCCCAGGTTCAATTTCCCAAACACTCACATAAAGCTAGATGGACATCTTTTTACACTAGCAAGAAACTGTAGTGTACACAACATACACACACATCAATAAAAAAGTTATTTTAAAAGTTCATATATTAACTTGTTATAAGAATGTCTAATGACCAAGCCATAATCCACATGCCCAAATTATTGGACCTCTATGAGTTCAAAATTTCAGAACTTTGAAAATTCAGAGAAATGATATGAAATATATAACATGATCTAATACCCTTAGTGGAGTCTGAATAAATACTCAGCAAGTAACTAAACACATTTCCACAACAAAACAATGGCAAACAAAGACAAGTAATATCCTCTAATTACTCAGGTAGGGGTTTTTTTCTGGGAATAAGAAGATTTTGTTTTTTAAAAGGTTTGACAGATTTTTCTTAATTTTGGAATCAAGTGTGTCTTATATACCTGGTGCCTGTTGTCATCAGGATGCAAGAATTCCTAAACTATGGCTAGTCTCTGTATGTGTTCACGTTGATAGAAGGCAGTTAAAAATAAATTAAAGTGATAATTAAAAGTATGTGTAATAACTAATAAAAAGATATTGTGAAAGGGATAAAGAGTTCCATGAAGAATTGTGGCAAGGGTTGTCTCATAATGATGCTGGGCTGAGTCCTAAGGAACATGTAAAAATTAGACAGCTAAACTCCAAAGAGGACACCATGCCAGGCAATGTAAAGAGAATGTACTGAAGTAGAGGATGGATAGAAAGGCTCATTTACAGAACTTTACTTTGATTGAGTTGATAAGTAGAAGAGTGGCCAGACAGGAAGCTGGAAAATATAGATTAATCCAGGACAATCTTTATATCCAAGGTACTTAAAAAAGCAGAATATGAACTAGGAAAACATTTTAGAAATATTATGTGCTATGTTATTGGTATGTGGCCCAAGATATAAAAGAAATGTCTGAATTTCAATGCTAATATAAATAAATGATCAAGCACAAAAAAGGTAGAGAAAAATATGAACTCTCATACAGAATTGGAAAGCGTCAGTGATGCTGTGAGGCAGCATTACTCTCCCTTCTCCTCTGAACTTCCCTTAGTGATTTTTCCCCGAAGAGTTAAACAGCAAATGAGCAGGAAAGAGTTGAAAACACTGCCTGCTAGGTCGGTGAAGGGCAGCACTCACAGTGTCCTGTTGACAGGACTTTGGATATGAAAAAGGAATGACACTCTGCCATGGTCTCTTAAAACTACCATCTAGTTACCAATGATACTGTTAAAAATATGAACTGATTAGTTTTTGTATCAACAGTTTACTAGTTAATTCTTTCTTACCTTCTTTACTTACCTATTAATTTTCTTTTCTTCCTTACACACACACAAACACACAGATGCACACACATACATATATATACATATATATATACATATATATATATATATATGTATATATATATATATATGACAGTTGGGCATCCCACACACAGATGCACACACACACGTATTTTTTTTTCTCTTGGGGAAAGCTATTAAAGAGAGAATCAGAGCACCTATTCTCATGGAAGTTACAGAGATTCAGAGGTTTACATGCCCATCCTTCCTCAGAAAATAGTGGGTAAGCATGTGACCTTCTATGGCCCATTGAGTTGTTCTAAATTGTTAATTTCCAAACAGTTCTATAAGGCCTGGTAATTGATTAAGGTTTATTAACTTTTCCTGCGGTTCAATGACTGACTCCCAAGTGCTATCCTTGTTTATCTGTCTCAGTAAAACCCCAGGCTTCCTTTCTTTTGAGACATTTCTCATTCATGGTTTATTTTACAATAGCCTCAGTATAATTTTCCAACTTATTTCATCTTAGACAATTCTTAGAATCTTTTTTTTTCTCTTTAGGTTAACTAGAGTTGAGCTTTAATTTTATAAATAAGAGTTCATACTGGCATAGTTTTTATTTGGGATAATTTTAATGTACTACTGTAACCAAATATTTAAATCACTTATTCTTTTTATATTTATGGAGTATCCATTTAGGATTATATGTATAAAGTAGGATAGCTATGATATTAAAGTCAAATATTATGTCATATACAGTTGTGATATAAGTGAATATAAGAAAAAAAGCTTTGAAGCCAATGCCATTATTATGCTAAACACTTTCCATGAAAATATGGGTTATAAAACTGAAAGTATTAGCAGCATGTTAAAAATTAATCTTTCTAAAAATATATAAAAATTAATCTTTCTTTTTCCTTTTCTTTTCTATTCCCATTTGCATGTGTCTATTCTCTGTCAATATTTTTGGAATAAATAGTATCTATAGCCACCTACATGGTTTATTAACATGATGCTACTATCTCAGAAATATATGTCCCTAGAAACATGAAGCTATAAATATTTTTTCAGACAACGTAGAATAAAATAGCCCCTTTCCTTTTGTCTTTTTCTCTTTTTTGAAACAAGTCTAAATCTGTAGACCAGGCTGGTTTGAAACTCTTTATGTAGACAAGGGTTCCCTCAAACTTGTGGCGATCATCTTGCAACTATCTCCCAAGTGTTAGGACTATGGGCCTAAGTCACCACTCAAAAAAATAATCTCTTCTCTAATATATTGCTTACGTCAGCTCAGCAAGTGACTCTATTCTTTCAGGACCTTCCAATTCATCTTGCTGTGCTAATTTCAATTTTAAAATAAAACTTACTTCTTGACCTCAGCCTTACGCCATCATATTTTCTCATCCTTCTTGAATATTTCCTACAGAAATATATGCTTTTGACCAAAACCCTCAAAAGTTTTAAATATTCTGTCACTGAATTCCCCCCTTGGTTTTGCTATCAAGATCATCGAGGCAGCCTCTGCTCTGTTCATTAAGCAACAAACTTCTGTGTTTGTATGAATGGGTATATGTTGGTTTATTGAGGAAGATAGTCATTAAGATTGGGGGAAATGTATGTGGAGTAACTGTGGTAAATTTCAGTGCATCCAGTTGATCAGATCTTTTCAAGAATGGCATCCCTCTCTCATGCGTCCTTATCCCAGTGAGCACAGGAAATGGCATTGGAGTTTCTAATCATATACACCAGTGCTGGTTTTTTTTTTTTTTGAGATTTAATGTATTTTGTTCTTCTCGATCTGAAGCCACTACACTCCTGAAATTATTCAAATAAGGAGGGGGACGGTTATATTCTGACTACAGAATATGATGACAGTCAAATTACAGTGGCAAGTAGCTGCTTTATTATTTCTTGTTAGAAATGATATAGTATATCTATAAAGAAATACACAAATGCCAGAAGAGTGAAGAAAGAGAAGGCAAAAGGAGAACAGGTTAAATTGCCATCATCTAGAAGTAAAAATGGGAAAATCATAACTAATTATTAAATCTAATCATGTCAAATCAGTACTAGATTGCAGAAACTGCTTAGTAATTTGATAGCCTAACAAAGCAGCCATTACCTAATGATGACAGCTATTTACCCAGATGGAAAGTCCCAGGGAATTGAACCTACTGCCACAAGGCATTAATCAGCATAGTCAACAGTAATGGCCTCTTCAGTGTACCAGATAAATTCTGATTAGTAGGGGTGGTTTAAGTTCAAAGGGCTGAGAAGTTAGACAGCATGTTCTTGGTCCTAAGACCTGGAGTCTGCTGTTCACCAATCTGTTTGCCTCAGAGTTTTATAAACAGACCAGAACATGGTTGAAAAAAAAATGGTGAGCCTAATATGGGCTATAAAGCCTGCCATTTCTAAGTCATAGTAGTACATGTTGACATGACCATATGTTTTCATAACTCAGCTAAGTCCAAGTGTTTACTGCACTTCACCATATAGAGCAGATTCCTTCTCTCTTTACCTCATTAGTTACCACATTCCTGGTCCTCAACTCACTTCTTGACCTAAGTCTTTTCTGATTCTTGTTCTATTCTGCATATCACAACAGCCATGAATGCATTTTAATTAATGCATTTAACTTGACTTTTATCTTCAAGATAATCCTAGAGTGAGAAATAAAGTTCATTACACATTACCAAATGAGCACAGAAATAAACATGTAAAGGCCTTATAACTTGTTTTTAACTTTCTCTCAGAATATTCAGAAACATTCAAGACGGTGAAGCAAAGAGACTTCCAGCAGGACGTGCCTGAGAGCATAATGATTCATCAACAATACTACGAGCTGCATATAGGATAGGGTACCGCACAACCACCAAAAAAGCAGCATTGACTCTCAGTGCTCCAAACTGCTTGAATCTACACAAGCAAGTGCTTCTGTTTAATTAAAAAGGACAAGAACCTCTCTCCAAACAGGTTGCTATGACTACAGACGTGATCCAGTGGTCTGTGGCTTAGAGTGAATTAGCATTCATAATCTTTCATTCAGACAGTTGGGAGTCCCCACTGAGAGAAATGGGAAAGGTCTAAAATGGGCCAGTTAGAAATGGCTCGCTGATTCTCTTCAGTGAAGGAAATCTTTGCAGAGAGAAAAAGTTGAAGATTCGGGTGTGAGGAGATGACTACACTTAAAAGATGAAGTCATGGAAGGATTCGTTCTCAGTAACAAATGCAGTAATGTGCCACGTGTTATTTAATAAAGGACAGAATTCATTTACAACTATGATCCCACAAGAGTATAAAGCAGGATCCCTTGCCACAAGGACTAATACAGACAGCCCACGGAGGAGGATATACAACTGATCAGGGATGGGGAGGGGGGGAATTGGGGAATTCGGGATAACAACGCATGGTTTGCCCACTAAATAATGTAACTCATTATGGACAATAAATATATATTAAAAAAATTTAAAAAAGAGTATAAAGCAGCTAAAAATCCCTAGTGCCATGTAGCCCTTGTAACAGCATAACACAAAGTTTACTCATTTATGAGGTGATACTTCTGTAAGCAAACCTACCTTATTGCATGTCATATGAAAACGTAGCACATGTAGACAGAATATCATACTGAATAGTGACAGACTGCAAAGATGGTTCAGTGCAAAAAGAGCTTGCTGGGCATGTGGGAAGATCTTCATTTAGCTCCCCAAATCCACATCAAGCCACATGCAATAGCATGAGCATCTGTGATCTCAGTGGTCCTATCGTGTGATGAGCAGAGAAGACAGGAGAATCCCCACAAGGCTTCAGACCAGCTAACCTGCTGAACACAGAAATGGACAAGAGAGCCAGCCTTGCAAGAAGATGTATATGGGTGGGGCAGGCTTGAAGGTTTATTAGTCTAGTTCCACTGGGTGTTTAGAGCAAGATCACTTTCTGTACTTCCTACTGATGATGTGATGATGTAAGACAACTTCCTGTTTTTATTATGCCAACCTTATAAGTTTCATTTTTCTTTTTTTTTTTTTTTGGTCTTGTATTTTGATGCATTCTTCGAGAGTGTTGGATTTTGTACTATGTCCAGTTAAATTACTTCTTTAATTAATCGTTCAAGATTTGCTTCAGTTCTGTTATAGTGTTCTGAGCTGTTATGTAAGGATTGTACACACTTTATACATTAGAATCATTCACCACACTGAATGAGGAAACCAATTTTCCTGAGCTTGTGGGAACACTGTGGATTGATTTCACTTACACTTCTCAGCCTCTGTATTGGTGTGTTTTGTCCCATGCATGCACCTGCACATAACGGTACTCAGCCAGGGTGTGCAAAGAACATCCGAAAGTCCCCAGACTGAAAGTTCCAGGAAGTATCTCTTCTCTCCTCGGCTCTTTCTCAGCTGATGCCTGCCATGCTCTTTTACAGTCTTTGCAAACTCTGCCTCTTCAATCTTCCAGAACTGTGTCTGGTCTTTTCAACTTATCTTGCTATTGTGGTAGTTCTTTTTGCTCCTCAGTAATTAGAAAATCATCTTCAGTTTATCAAGTAGGCCAGAACTGGTTGTTTCTCTTCTCTCCACAGTCACATTCTGTCCCTCATCCAATTATTCATGGCTGGAAAATCATCATTTTCCATATTTGACCATGTTTTGGTGGCTTTCGTTTACTAAGTTACTAACAAATGCCATAGCAATCAATCCTACATGGATGGAACAGAAATCTATTTATTCCTTTAAAAACTGACCTATACTCTGTCAGATATAATGGCCATGAATTCCGTTTTCTTTTTCTCTTTAATTCTCTGGTATACTGCCAAAATTGTAATTTTTTTTTCATTGAAATTGCTTGAATTTTAATAGATGACTTGAGACAACTTCCATTGTATTCACATGATAAACACAGTTGCATTTAGTTTGCATAATGCTTTTAATAATATTTTCATTTTAACGTGTTCCATTGCTCTTGCTGTCTATAATATTATGTCCATATTATATTAATGTGGTTAATTTTAAGTTGTCATGTGATGCTTTTACTTCCCTATTTCTAGAACAACTTATATTAAGTATTTACAACAATAGTCACCATAGCTCCTGTTCCTTCAATTTATCATTTTTACCAATGTCTGTTATTGGTAAGTTTTTTCTAGTGTGATACCTTTGTAATATTGAAGATGCAATACGTATGTTGTTTTATTTGTGAGACTAATGTATTGCTTTTTAATTCTAGTTATTAGAAATACAGACTTATGATCAACTCAACCTTTCTCTCGCTCTCATTCTCTCTCTGCCAAATATTACCAGACATTGTGTTGAATTTTTCAAAATATGTAACATTTGAGCACTGGTATCCAGTTTCACCCATCTAATCCACACATTTTACTTTTAATTCTACTTAAATGTTATAAATATCAATTGCTAGTTCTTTGGCCATGGTTTCCCTAGTCATCTTATCTTGCTGTTGTCTAAACCATATGCTTTATAAGTTTCTCAAGAAAGGTTCAAAGACAAAAGTGTCCCTAAACACTTAATGGTGATCTTTGTTTTTTTTTTAAGTTTTGTTTATTTTTATTTATTTAATTGAAATGAGAAAGAGACAGAGAGAGGGAGAGAGAGAGAATGAGAATAAATGGACATGCCAGGGCCTCTTGCAACTGCAAAAAAAATTCACATGCATGCACCACTTTGTGCATCTGGCTTTACGTGGTTACTGAGAAATCGAACCCAGGCCTTTAGATTTTGCAAATAAGATTCTTTAACTGCAGAGCCACCTCTCAAATTCCCTAATTATGATATTTTAACAGGATCAGCTTCACATGTTTGTATTCTTCATAACTTATTGTATCGATGTCTGTATCTTTCCATTGTCCATAGATGTTAAATGATGCTAAAAGAAACCTGAGGTCAATCTGGCATTGTGTTCATACAAGAGATTTCTTTTTACATTTATTTCTTTATAATTGTGGTAGGAAATGTCTTGCTACTCAACAGAGTCAATTTTTCTGACATATCTTTTCTTTCAACTCATAAATTTAACTTTTATTCCAGGGGGTCTTTACTTGAGAAATATAAGCAATTGTGTCTTCCATTTAATTCATTTTAAATTCTTTGTGGTATTCATCCATAGTCTGAAGAGACAAGAATAGGAAACTGAATGAAGTTGTGGTGGGGATGCAATATAAATGTTGTAACTCATTATGGAAAATAAATTTAAAAAAAGAATTCCTTCCATCGTAACAATGTTATGCAAATTATTACTACTGCCTTTGGACAAATAAGAGTAATTTAGATATAGATATTTTTAAAATACAATGAAAATAAGATGAGTCCAAATGTAAGCAGGTGACCAGAAAAAATTGAACAAAATGAACTCTGTGAACATGTCAGAGAATTGTTATGTGATTGCTGAAACTTCAGGTTAGGAAAATAAAGACAGGTACTTAAAAAAAAATCTTTACAATAGACCTTTCTGAGTGACATGGATCTCCATGTCTCCATCTCAGGTTACAGTGACTTGATCTACTATCTTAATCAGAGGCAGGGCACATTGTAATCCCAGTGTACAACAGGCTGAGGCACGAAATTGTTATCAGTTGGTGTAGGTTTACAGAGTAAATTCAAGGCCAGATTAGGATAGAGAGGGAGATTATGGAAAGAAAGAAAGAAAGAAAGAAAGAAAGAAAGAAAGAAAGAAAGAAAGAAAGAAAGAAAGAAAGAAAGAAAGAAAGAAAGAAAGAAAGAAAGAAAGAAAGAAAGAAAGAAAGAAAAAGGAAGGAAGGGAGATAAGTTTATTTTTTTTTCCTTTTCCAATGGGAGGGATGGTACTCTAAAATATGAACTTCCCAAAGTGCAGTCACCTTCCACTATCAGCAGGAGAAGCAGCTACATCCTCAGAGTTCCAGAGGTTATCCTCATGTCTTTCCTAATTGCTATAATTTAAATTTACACACATTGATGCTTGATCCTTAATCATTTATTCTATTTACAAAAGTGCTTTCATGTTTATTTATGGAAAAGGAGAGAGAGAGAGAGACACCGTGGCAATAAGTAAATTTCTGAATTTCTACATATGGATGTCAACATAGACCCTGTGTTTAAGAGTCCTTAAAATGTCTCCCATTCCCTTATTATTCAGTTATTATTAGGTGGCTGAAAGTTCTTTGAGGAAATCATGTGAGAATTTACTACCTTAGATGCTTGCTATGATAGTAATACACCTTCAGTTAGTAAGCCCCATATCTGAAAACTGACTGAGTTCTGGAAATTTGGCAGGGATAGTGGCTTTCCATCCATATAACTGCCTAGTCAACCCCTGATTCTTTAATTCTTCTGAGAGCATAAAGTGATTCTTATCTAGTTTGCTGTATTAACAATGTCTGCTATTCTCTATGTATGTCTCTACTTGAATTCTCTGTAGACCTTGACATTCATCATAAGTACGGTATCTATAGTACATTGGACACTCAGATCCCAGCAGGGCTTCTTTATCTGGATGTATCATTACAATTGTTGTGATCCTGCTTTGAAAATGGACTTTTCAACCATCATTCGTGAGCAAAAGAATAGGCATTGCATTTATTAGAGATTCCTAGGCAATTCTTACTAGTTCTAGCCTTATAAATAGTGGTTGTATTCCTAAATAGCACTGTGACCTGGTGGATTTTCCAATATTATATTGCATATTCATTCTAGAATGCAAATTTCCCTAAGTTTTTCAAACCTTCTTCTAAGGTTTCAAGTAGAAAATTTAAAGAAAAGTAAACATTTAATTTTGCAATGCTTTTGGAAAAGAATAACTCATTATCATTAAAAGTTTGAAACATTCTGAGCCTTTGATCTAGTAATCTTGCTGTTAGGGTCACATAAATAATATATGTATTAACACACATAAATCCCATCTGGATTCTTTAGGGACACATAAATGATTTATGTACATTGTATTTCCTAAAGATTTTTGTGATATAAGTCTTACTGGAGGGTTCCATCTGGTGATGGGGGTGACTGCAGAACTAGCTTTGAGACTTCACAGCTACGTTCCACGTACTGTTCATCTGATTCCTGCCTGCAGATCTGTCCAGCTTGGTGTCCTGCTCTCTGCCGCAGTGGACTACATCCCCCTTTAACACTAAGCCAAAATAAACCTTTCATTGCTTAAGTTGCTTCTGGTAGGGTAGTTGGTCAAAGCAATGAGAAGGTAATTGATACAGGGAGTAATGTTGGGAAAAGATAAATGCGGTAACAGAAAATAGGCCATCTAAGAACAAGAAATGGTCTCGAATTGTGTTTTCATAGCGTTTCTCCCAGGAATAATCTCTTAGGAAGTAAGAGCTCTAATGTTTAAATTATACCAATACATGGAATTATCTACAGGAATTGCTTTAGGACAAGAAGTAACATCAAGTACAGTGTGTGCTGTCTCTGCTCTTTGCATAAATCCTTATTAATAGATCACCTGTAATTGCTTCCAGGTAGGTATTTTGGCTTCAAGCATTCTTTCATGCATATCTCTTGTGGTAAATCATCACTAGATTAATTTCCTAAGTGACATTTTTATCACAGCACTTGCACTGCAGAGTTTAAAACTTTCTGTTGGATTCTGATTTCCATTTCAAATAACAAAGTGTCTTTATCATTCAAACCAGCCAGAAACTTAGTTTTCTATCATGTTCTTGTTCATATTCTAAAAAATCTGTGTAAACAGGACTGTTCACTATTCTATAAGCATATATTTTCTATGCTAATGGCCCAGAATATCCCTATTATTTGCTACAGGATATTGTGGAAGAAATTGAAGTTTTCCCCTTTTCCAATGGGAGGGTTGGTACCCTAAAATATGAACTTCCAATGGGAGGGATGGTACCCTAAAATATGAATTTCCCCTACCAGCAGGAGAAGCAGCAACCTCCTCGAACTTCCAGAGGTTCCCCTCATGACTTTCCTAATTGCTGTAATTTAAATTTAGACATACTGGTCCTTCATCCATAATCATTTATTCTATTTACAAAAGTGTTTTCATGTTTGTTTATAAGAGAGAGCAGAATCTTTCCTGGTGGTTCTGCAAGTTCCCATTCAACTGCCATGTCACAAGTGTAGGGGGGACATCCGCCATTCTAGGATGCCCACTTCTACCAACAGCTTGTTTTTAAAACATGTAATATGGTGAGCTTTTCTCCTCTGCCTCATCACATTGCTACACCGTTTCTGTAGAGTCACCAAGGTTATCCATGATTTCTCTTTATCAAAGTTGCTGTATCTTACTCCATGGGCTATGATTACATCATGCATGTCTCATTACCCTTCCTTTCCAGAGACTTGCTTTGTTGAAAACCAATGCTTGATTTATTTTCACAAGAATATATGTCATACTGCCCATGATTAGTATGGTTGTGCTAAGGTTTCTCACTAAATTCATAACACCAGAAAAAGTTATTATCTCTCTTTTTGTAGATATGATTTGTCTACCCTAGAGGCTTAACTCAGGTTTATTTTCAATACTACAAATTATAACTAGAAAAAAACCTCAGGAATAACTTCCTTCCTGAAAGAATGAAATTGACATTTATTGCTCTAAAATGGCTAGCGGTATCACAGGCCCTTCTAAGAACTGACAGGTGACTTCTTACAACCTCAATTCAAAATGCTTCAGTCATGTCTGGCTTGATCAAGAGCATAGAAATATAATTTAATATAAAAATTTGGTTTTTATATTTGAGGGACAAAACATAAAAAGTACAATTCATTATCATATTCTTTATATTCTCAAACACTTAAAGTACTTAGGATGATTATTTTTTCAACTGAGAAGTCTAAACATATAAGAAAATATTGACTGAGCTAAGAAATAAAAACAAAAGAACACCACATTATTTATATGATTGTTCATTTAAATTTTAAAAACAATAAATAACTTCCAGAGTCTTTAATTATCATGAAGAAATGCAGTGAATTTTATTTCATCTGGTTCTATACATGAAAGGATTAGCACAAAGTGCAAGAACTGAAAATTTTTCAGTAAGAAGAACATAAAAAGCAGTTTCTTGTGATCTTTCAGGAGGAAATTCACTTGAAATACTGTGAGAAAGGCAATGCTGTGATATTTCTCATTATAAAAGGGCACTGCTCTCCTCATTTATCACGACTTTATGGAAGAGGCAGAGTGGACTGTGTCCAGATGGGAGCGATGCTGCTGAGAAGAGTTTAAAAAATTACCTGTTGTTAAGCAGAACAGAGAAGTTACTTGGTATTTCACAGAAAAGAGTGTGGAACTACATCAGTAGTGCAAAAATTTGAAAGCTATTGGAAGATATCGATGTAGAAAGAGAGATCTACAGTGAAGGAATATTTTCTTCTCTCATAGATAATTATTTTTGCCATAAAGTGAGATATTTTATTATTTTTAAAATTTGTACAAAAGACACTTATATTTCAACTGTCCATTAATGGTATCAGTGATATTTAGACTTCATGATGGATACTCATGCAGCAAAAGTTATACAGATAAGTATTTAATATTTCTTTTAGAAAGATATTTTAGTCTGTCTAAACAATGCTAAGCAATGCTAACATATTTATTATGAAGCAAAGATATGTTGTTTCATTATAAATGGCTACACACGCAGAGAATTCAAGGATAACACTAACGCATGACTGGTTTGTGGCACATGCCACTCTATAGGCTCAACAAGGAGTATGTCACTTAGTACTTAAATCTTCTTAACCAGATGAGAAAGCTGAGGTACATGCTCTTGGAAGCAACGTTATTAAATGATGCAAACCTAGCTGGTGATACAATGAAACCACCTGCTGCAGTCAGCTTTCTAATTGCTGTGCAGAAAGAACCCAAACAAAAGCGGGTTGTGGAGAAATGGGCTTATTTGGCTTACGGACTTGAGGAGAGACTCCATCCTGGCAGGGAAAACAATGGCATGAGCAGAGGGGTGGACATCACCTCTGCCACAGCACTGAAACAGCGGCAGGAAGGTGTGCCAAACACTGGCAAGGGGAAGCTGCTTATAACCCCATAAGCCCACCCCGAACAACACAGCTCCAGCGAGGTTGTACAACCCAAACTGCCATTAGCTGAGGATTGATTACCCAGAACACATTTATTTGTTTCTGGGGAACACCTGGATCAAACCAAGACACCACCCTAACCTATTTGTAGACCTTCAGCTGTTACTTTCTTGTTATTGGAGTAAAATGTCTGACCAGAAGCCGCTTATGGAAGGAAGGGGTTTATTTCAGGAATACAGTTTTGAGAAGTTTCATCTTGGTGGGGGAAGCATGGACAGCGAAGATACTTTCACATCAGCAAGGTTAAAATAGCAGGAGCTAGCTGAGTGCAATAGGCTGGGCTGGGCTATGGCATCCTAAGGCCTATCCCAGTGATACACTTCCTCTAGCAAGGATGCACATCCAAAGGCATCCACAACCACCCAAACTAGATTCAGTATCCAAATGCATGATGCTATGGGGGGGGGCATTTTACATTCAAACCACCACAAAAGCCATGTCCATCATAGAAGACCAAATAAAATTCTTTATTCAGGAAAGTTCACAACTTTTGCATCTCCTTTTTACCTTTGTTTCTGCATTCATATCTTTATTTGTTTAAAGTATTCCTTATGTGTCTTATGGTTTAATTTTATCTCTTACCTGTTTCCATATATTCAGTACTTCCCCACACCATAAAGTTTGAGTGCTACTTCCTCCATAAAGTTTTCCTTATATCCCCAGATAGAATTAAACCCTTCTTTCATCTTTCCATAGAATTTCACTTTTCCTTATATATTATGCTATAGTCTACTTTATGTACTTGATTTAACACGGACTTTCTCTGAATTGTTAAAGTCAGGAAAAAACACCAAATTCTTATTTCTATTCGTCTCAGTCACCTAAGAAACCATGCATTTGTTTTATTAAAACATAATCCATAGTGCATGCAAGGCTTTGCATCCTGAAGAAATCCACTTGTTGGATAACAATCTTTGCTAAATAACTATTGAACCAGACACTGTAATGTATATTTGGGTCATGTAACAAATAATTATGCTAAAACATTTTGCATAAGACCTGCCACTGTCTATAAATTACAAAGCTGAATAGTCACAAAAAAGAGGGAGAAAAAAAGGATGCTCCATAAATTTATCCATTTTAGCTGTTCTAGTATTATATGCTGGGCTGTTAATCAGGCCCAAACATTTTTTTTTAATGAGAGGTTAACTAGAAATTTGGCAATTTTCAAAAACTGGAACTTATGTGGACAGTTACAGTATTCTAGTATAAAAGAAGGTTGTTTATTTAAGCAGTATCATTTTTAGTTGACAGATAAGTGGGTTTGGCCACCTTTGCTACCAGTTACAACAAGAGAGAAGATGACCCCAACACATGTGCTCTAGAATTAATCCTGTGAAATCTATTCAAAGATGACAAAAACAGGACATTCTTCTAAGTTAGGTAGTATTATGTATTTAAAGATGGCGGGGGAGCATGAACAAGTGAAGCAGAGAAACAGAAGAGGGTCAGGGCAAGTGAGGAAAGAGAGAAGCCAATGAAGGAGATTTTAAAAAGCAATGTTCCCTGCAAGACATACCATTGAGGAAACTATTAAATCTACTGGGGCATAGAATTGATCCTACATCAGGATTAATCAATGTGGAAGTGTATACTTGAAAGTACATTTTTATTCTGAACTAGTTGGACACTCTGGAAGGAAAGTAGAACAAGGAGTGAATCAAAGGAGATTAAGCCTGTAAAAGAACATTGGATACTAAGGAATAAAATATACATGTAAAGTCCTTAGTTGAAATAAACATATGATTGCCAGGGAATCAATTCCCAATTAGTTTCACTTTACCAATAGAACTATGTTTTGATCACTGTGCTATGCTATGTGGTAATCTTATCTTCACAGAAGTCTAGACTTTGTCTAATAGTTTGATTTTTTTAATGTGTGGTACACTTTGGTAGAAAGCTTTACCCATTTATTAGGACATTTAAGAAACTCTCCTTATATCAAAGTAAACTTTTTTGCTCACTTGAAATTTCTTGTTTTGAAAAAAAAGAGCATGGTTTAGATAGCAAAAGTGCACACACTTTTTTCCTACAAAAATAGTATTGATACCCAGGGCAATATATGTTATGCAAAGTATTCACTTTACCAGCTGAAATGAGAATCCTCATTTTAATATAATTTCCAGGGGCTTAGACCATGGCTTGAATTATAATCACCTGCAGGGGGAAATTTAAAGATCAAAAATGTCCAGCTTCCAGAACCCAAATCTAACATTTTCGCTACAGGAAATTGATTTGATTTCTCCCCCAAGAAAGTATATTGCTTAGTAAAGCCAAGGAAAGCAAAAGAGTATAAAAATTTAAAACCCATACATTTACCTCTAAAGAACAGTTGATATACAAGCAAACTTGCCTTTCTTATTAAGTAAAGAATAATTGTATTCACATTTTCTTTGGAATTCTAAGGTGAAGGTGAGACAGTGGTTGGGCTTTTGCTTACTTTGTTGTGAATCAATAACATTTCATGTACTTACTCATTTTAGGAAGATATCTGGGAACCAAAATATTAAGTCTGTATAAAAATCTCCTCATTGCTAGATAAAATCCATATGACGCACCATATGTATAATCTGAATGGCTATAAACTATTTGATGAAAAGTCGCTTCCTATAAATCTGATTCTTGTGCCACTACTGAATAACCTCCATCTCTGACCAGAATGGTGTAAGAATAGGATGAAGGGAGCTAAACAAATCCTTCTTGAAAAACATTACTTTTCTTGATTAAACATGTCTTGCTTCTCCACGTAGCTTAACCTTCATGAGTTTTGCTGGGTTAATCTTTTCATTTTTGTAAATCCTTCTGTTAGTTTTCTAACTCTGTAAAAAGTCTAGATGTAAGATACTAGGAACACTGTAGCATTAATATTTATATGTTCAATATACACCTTTTTATGTTAAACTCATGAAAAAGCTTTCAGTTAAAAAGGATTTTTCTATTATCAAAGTTTGATTTTTATTTACAAAATCATTAAAACACATTCTTGTATATCCAATAATAATTTGTCCAATGTCAATCAATTCCATAGCAATTTAGTAGGGGAATCAGTCTATGATTAGAAAAGGTAAAATAATCATTATTAAACTGACAATAAAAATAATTATGTTCCAGTTGAAACTATGTCTTACCAAAAATGGACAGAAATCTTTGTTAAATAAAAAAATATATGAAAAATAATATACTCAGTAATCAGAGAAGAACAAAGGCTTATGTACAGTTCCTGATGTATATAGGTATATGGAAAAGGTTAGGCATTGCTTCAAGGCATTGTCTTCCCCCAGTGGAACCAAGATATGTATTCATGACCCAACAGTGGTTATCTATCCGCCAACTGAGGGCAAACAGATGGGAATAAGGCCAATTTGAAGTATGCCTTCCCACCTCATGGGTCTTAGGTTTCTCCCATCCCCTCTTCCACAAAGTTCCCTATGAACTGGAGGGTATATTAGAAGTCTCCTTTAGTGCTGAGCTTGCTGAAATCTCTTATTTTCTGCTTGGATAGGTTTCAAGTCTCCTCAGTGTCTCCAGCTATCTCCTTGGGTAAGTAAAAGAACACATGTCTAAAATCTAGACATTGGATTTGAGAGAAAACATGGCAATTTTGTTCTCTCCCTGTACTCTCTTGTTCCTCTTGCCATCTCATTGGTTCCCTTCATTCTCCAACAAAGTTCAACCTCTCTTTTTACATAACATATAATTAAGTCAAGATTCTGTATGTAAAAGAAAACCTATAATATTTTGATGACTCTGGCTTATATTGTATAACATGATAATCACCAGTTCCATTTATTTCTCTAAAGTGGTATATTTTCTTCCCTAGCCTCAGTCTCTATTGTGTAAATGTACATCACATTTTCTTCATCTATAATCTGCTCACTGATGCTTAGGTGGATTCTGTATCTTGTTTGCATAAAGGCTCCTTAACCCTACCCTCACATCATTGTCAATTTTTGTTGTTGCTATTGTTGTTTGATTATTTTCTTGGTGATAGCTAGTTTGATTGGGTAAGGTTGAAACTCAATATAGTTATGATTTGTATTTCTATGATGGGTAAGGATGCTAAACTTTTTCCTGTATTTATTGACAATTTCTATTTTTCCTTTAGTGAATTACATGCTTTATTTATTTCAATACCAAAAACAGAATTTATTCAATAATTGGGTTATTGGTACTGAACTTTTAGTTCACTCTTTATGCTAGATATTAATCCCCTATTATATGATTAGCCGGCAAAGATTTTCTCAAATTAAGTCAGCTGATGCTTTACTCTGTACACATGCAATTCTGTTTGTCAACTCTTGGTATAATTTCTTAGCTCTTGGCATCGTTTTCAGAAAATCTTTGTTAATACCTATATCTTGAAGTATGCATCTATGTTTTTCATTAATAGTTTTAGTTTCAGTTCTTATATCAAAGTTGCTGATTTATTTTGAATTGATATATTTTTATGCTGAGATGTAGAGATTTACTTGTTGATTTATAGTATACTTACTGTGGTGGTTTGATCCAGGTATCCCTCATAAACTTAATGTATTCTGGATGCTTGATCCCCAGCTGATGGCAATTTTGTTATTGGATCCTTGTTGGAGATATGTTGTTGGGGAAGGTTTATGGGGGATATGGCTGGCTTCCTCTTGCCAGGTTTTGGCACACCTTCTTGCTGCTGTTTACAGTGCTCTATTGGAGGTGATGTCCACCCTCGGTTCATGCGATCATTTTCCCTGCCATCATGGAGCTTCCCCTAGAGTCTATAAGCCAAAATGAACCCATTCTTCCATGAGCTGCTTTTCTTTGGGTTCTTTCTGTGTAGCAAGGAAAAGTTGACTACAACAGTTTTGGTACCAGAGAATGGGATCAGTATTTGCTCCTAGGACCATGATTCTGTAGCTTTGGCTTTTTGGAACTGATTTGCAGGGGGACTGTGGAAGGATTTGAAACCTTGGTCTAAGAGATGCCTTTAAGTATTGTAAGTACAGCTTCATAGTCTATTCTGGTCAGAGGTGAAAGACATGAATGTGGCAAGAACTATGGTCTGTGAGGTTTGACTTATGAGTGTGAGAAAGAACTTTGTCAGGACTGTACCAGAAACAGTTTGTGTGACAGGCTTGCTGTGTTCTGCCTCCCTGTGTCCTGAGAACTTGTGCAGGGTTGCTTTGGGTAAAGATGGGCTGTTTACAGAAAGATATGTATAGCACAAAAAGAAAAAGAAAATTGGGGGTTGAAACTGTTGCCCATTCAGCTGCAATTGTTTGATAGATGACAACCATTGAGATTGGGCCAGGTGATCTGCATTGGGATGGAGGAAGAATGTGGACTCATTTGAAATAAGGGGCCTGAATATTGAAGGCAGTTTCCTGCTCTTCAAAGTCTTCTTTTCCCGCCCCCCCCCCCACCCTGGATTAACAAGTTGGTAGCCAACCTTGTCCTATGGAGTATAAAAAATACAGGAAGAGAGGGTGATTGGATTTGCAACATGGTTTTGGTTTTTGGAAATGACCATGGGCAGTGTGAAGCAGGCATGTTGGATTACCTGCATAGAGGCCCGATGAAACCATGAGGATGAACCATTGGTTGCAATGGAGACCCAGTGAATACCAGGAATATGGATGGATGCCAAGGAAAGTTTCTAGCACTGGATGGAGTTTTCCTGAACTAGTTGTAGGCAAGATGGAGGAGTGGAATTGGAACTCCAAAGGCTCTTCACAGGTTAGAGTTGTCGACTGGGAGTTTTGTGTTGCCCTGTTTGATTTAAATCTTGTATTATTTCAATTCTTCTTTGCTATGCCCAATACCATCTTTTGCAGTGTGAGTTTGTTTTGTGTCATTTTTTTTGTATTACTGCTCAGTTAAAATCCTTACATTATGGAGATATTTGAATATTATTGGGATGTAAAAAACTATGGAAATTTTTTAAAAGTTGAGCTAAATGCATTTTATTTTACATCATGTATGGTTATCAGTTTATGGGGTTCCAGGGGCAGGTTATAGTTGTTTGATTCAGGTGTCCCCCATAAACAATGTGTTCTGGATGCTTGATCCCCAGCTGATAGTAGATTTGGAATTGGATACTTATTCGAGGTATGTTGTTGGGGACAGGTTTATGGGGGTTATGGCCGGCTTCCTCTTGCCAGGTTTTGGCACACCTTTTTGCTGCTGTTTACAGTGCTGTATTGGAGGTTATGACTACCCTCTGCTCATGACACCATTTTCCCTGCCATCATGGAGCATCCCCTTGAGTCTATAAGCCAAAATAAACCCATTCCTCCCATCAGCTGCTTTTCATTGGGTTCCTTCTGTGTAGCAATGAGAAGCTGACTACAGCACTTACAATCCTCACAAGTAACTAACATGTCTTGTTTTTTAATTTAACTTGTATTTATTTATTTTTTGAGGTAAAGTCTCACTTGAGCCCAGGCTGACCTTTCTCCAAATTCCCAAGGAATAATGTAACTGTAGAAACCTCCAATGATGGATGGAAAGATGTACAGCAATGGGAAAATGAACCATAGAGATACTTAAGAAGGGTTGACCTGTGGGCCCACTCTGAGAAACCACCAAAGCATGAGATGGTACACTTGATCACTGTTCTGTCTTTTTAGAAGGCTGTCCTAAGGGTCATTAAGTAAAATGTCTCCTGTGTTTAGAGATACTGCAGTCTGGCCTACAGCCCTCTTGAAGGTTCCAAGCAATCAGTATCTATAGCACAAGCAGTGCTCCTTTCAGAATCATCTGCTGCAGTCTTCTGTACGCTCAGAACAAGACATTAGAATTGAGGCAGGACATCAGTTTCCTCTTCATATGGAAAAGGTGAGTCTCTTGTCACTGGCAATTTGAGTGTAAATGACTCCAGTGAAGTGATTGTGCCATCAACATACATGTCCAGGTGCTACAATCCCTTTATCTGGATATGACATTATCTATACCAAGAAATCCTTCTTTTTCCTTCTGTCTGGAAAGATTTTCAACTGTGACTGATTCATTCAAGGAGGTCAGTAAAGGCTTTCTTGTTTCAGCCCCATCCTCTGATTATGATATATGAGAGCATGTGCATGAGCATGGTACACAGGCATGCACACACACACACACACACACACACACACACACACACACAATTCAATATGTTCTGGCTTTTTGCTCCCATCCCAGGAAGAAAATGAGTGAAAACAGAAACAATGTAACAATGTTTTGTTTTTTTTCACACACACATCCCAGTTATACTTTGAAAGACAGTAGAATTCAAGAAAATGTGCTATTTCTTCTTTAGAAATACCATTGTGGAAAATTTAAAGATGCAAAGGCTCCCTAGGGAATATCTGACAGCTCAGTCCCTCCATGATTAAAAGATAGCGGAAGACAGGGTAAAAAAGATCCAGAGGACTTTAGGGATGATAACATAAAGTCCCAGAGTTTTAAGAAAAATCCATATCTATAAGGACATTGTGAAGCTTTCTCTGGACTCTGAAAGAATGGGATCTTCTTTGTCAGATGTTATAAGCACATGTAATAGTCTGGTATACATTCATTTTATATTGTGTATAACTTATGTGTCAAGTCCCACAACTGGATGATGCTAGGAACATAATAGGAAATGAGTAAATTTGGTGGCAGCCATTGTACATTTACAGATAAAAAATGACATCTTATAATATCTTGTCCTTTGCATGTTCTACTTTGGTCTTGTTTGCCTCTTAAATCAGCAATCACCATCTGTTTAACAACTATCTCTGTGTATGCCTGGCCTCACCTACAGATTAAGAGCTCCTTGGGGGCAAAACCATTTTCTCCTCATAATTACTGACTGACTGATTAGGTAGAGAGATGATTGAGTGGGGATAGCATTTGAACTCCAGCTATGAACATTTTAAGCCTACAGCATGTTTGGTTCAATCTGTTCAGTTATATTCACAACTGTGGGAGAAGGTTCTTAACTTAAAGGAAGCAACCCTCTTCATACTTAAACCTTCAAAGAAACATGTTAAATGATCAAAGCCATGTCCGTTTCACTCATTTGGGGAACAACATTACATTCAAGTTTGAACCTTAGAAATGATGGGAAGAAAGTTGATCTGTAGGCACTCTTTCTAAGTGTGTGGGAGTGATATTCAAATAAAATTCTATAGTGGAGCAGTCTGAGCTTTCTGAAACACTGATTCGATAAGCTGATAGAATACTGAGTATCACTTAGACACTGAAGAAGAGCAGAATGTCAAAAGTCACTGAAGATTTGTCCTCACATGGAAAAAGACAGTCCATTACTAGCAATATGAATTTGAGATTTCACCTCTCATGATCTCAGTTTAGTCTTGGAAATAGGAATCTTTATTCTTTTTTTAATAATTTATAAGGAGGTATTGATTTCATGTTTGTCAATTATTTTCATAAGTAATATGTAAGTCTTTATTTCTGTGACAGTTATAAAAATATTTTAATATTTGTTTAACTTAATGACAAATTAGATAATGGAAATTTCCTAAAAATTAATATTTTAAAATTTGCATATATGAGTTAATAAGAGAAATAAATAATTATTGTTCATGATAATAGGAAATGCAAAAAAATATAATTTAATACCATTTTGCCAGAAAAAAGGATGTCACTATATACAAACTGTAAAAACTACATCATTATTTAGACATGGTGGTCTGAGCATATAATTCCATCACTTAGAGGACTGAAACAAGAGGTTTGCAACTTTGAGGCTAACCTGTACTACCTCGAGAACAATTACAGCCTGAGCTAACACGGCAAGACTCTGTCTCAGACATCAAGAAGAAATATAAATATTTTGTTAAAGATTCTGGCATTCATTTTCTCATTGCTGCAAAAGTATACTTGAGAATAAGAAATATAAGGAATGGTTTATGTCTTAGCCTACATTTCAAGGGGATACAGTTAACCATGGCAGGGGAGGCATGGTGGGAGGGGCTAGTCCCATTCAATTCATAATCAGGACACACAAAATGAGAAATATTGAAGATTGGACAGCTTTCTCATCTTTATTCAGTCTGGAGCCTCATTCCATGAAACAGTGCTGCCTACAATTGTAATTCCATCTCAATGAATCTAATTATAAACTCCATCATAGATTTACCTAGAAATTTCTCTCCTACAAAATCATAGATCCAATCAAGTTGACAGCGCAGATTTACCACTATGAAACTTTATTGTTTTTCAATTAAAATAATTAGAAAAGACAAAACTTAAAATGTTTAAATTTCAACTTATTTAGGAAAGAGAAGAGATAGCCAAAATGTTATTACTTTTCTGAGGAAAATTGATTCATAATGAATTCTGATAAAGTAGTAGTTGTATATCTTCTTTCCAAGCCCCTCTGGAAAGAAACCAGAAAAAGTGGCATACTAATTTTTATTCCCTCTGATTCACCATGAAATCAATCAAACCATGTTCCTTGCTACAGTCAGGGCTTCAGAGAAAGCAGAGACAAATCAATTCCAATGTACTGAGTGGGAAGTTACAAGATATACCTAAAAAAGCGTACACAATAAGTATCTCTAAGCCCAGACATATCTGCCCAAAGAATGCAAAGTAAACTGGCCAGAAGGATATAAATGGAAGTACACACAACTCACATAGAATCACACAAACACACACACACACACGCTCACACACAAACATTTTTAGGCCTTCACAGTGCTTTGAAACCTGGGGACACTCAGTCTAGACAGCCTCATAGCACAATTAAGAATGTGATTTTTATCTCTTATTAGACTCCAAACTGCCTTGTTCAGCTAATAACTATACTATTTTCTGTCAAGGAAACAATCCTAGGCATAGCAAAGATGAGAAAAAAATTAATAGTTTAGTTTTTAATATGTGCTGGACATTAAGTTTTAAATTTTATATAAAATGTATAATTGAATTACACATAGTATTAAATTCATGTCTTTGAAGTGACCAGAATCTTTTTGGCCCCTTACAAAGGACAAGATGATTATCTTCCTTGTTCCCAAATCTAAGCAAAGACTTTTAAAATAGGGTAAAAGTCACTGTGAAACCATAGTTTTAATAAATAGCAATTAATTGTATAATTTGATTTTCTTACAAATAAAATTTAAACCTCAGACCAAGTCATGAGTGAAAAAGTTTATACTAATTAAAGAACCTTCTGTTTGAAATTACGAATTAGAACATTTAGCATAAGGGAAATGTCTAAGAAAGAAACCTCATTAAGATAATGAGTCTATAAGTGTCATCATATGTCAGCTTCAAAACTCTCTTTTCTAAATCACATGTTACAGGTGATTATGAAAAGAAACTCATGCAATATTTCTGCATAAAAAGAAATAAAATTCAAACTGGAGGATGCGTGCAAATATGCAATAAAAGGCACAAGTAAAATGAGACTCCTCCCTTCTCTCTACCTTTTCCCCCAATGGTAGTCAGTCACTAATCAAAAACTATCCATTTAAATAAGATGAATTAAAACAGTTTTTCACATATTTGCAAATATGTAAAAATCATTTTTAAGTAGGTCAAAATAATTCTCTCTGTAATTTAATCCATGGTCTCAGAAGGAAAAACAAATGTCTGCCCTTGAATTCAGCAGTTGACTCTGGATAAACAGAGACTGGAAGGGCAACTCTGACCCTGGAATTGGAAAAGTTAACTGCAGAATTCGGAATTCTGTGAACACCATTGGGGAGACTAAAGCGCTTCTCTTTACTGAAGCAGCAGTTTGAAGTACTCTTGTGTAGTATAATAGAATAATTGACCTAATTAGGGCCCTATTCATCAGAAATTAGATTTCTGCAGGTGCCAAACACAAAGGCTTTTAAGGGCCTTCATAGCTTCTCACCGACAACACATGGAAAATGCAGGCTCAACAAAACTAGGAAACCTACAACTGAGTATTTTTCCTCCAGATACCTGCTGAACCTCACTTTAGTTTTAAGGCAGATGAAAGGGACACTGCTTAGGGTCTGTTCCCTTGCTCAAACAACCCTTTTCTCTAACCCATGGCCAGCCATCCTCTTTAAACAAGCTCTAGAGAAACATGTTCAAGAGCAACAACTGAAGCCTGTGATGAATGCTTTCCTCAGAAGACACCGTTCTTTCTGAAGTCTGACCGATTCAGGTCATCTCTTTCAGATGAAAATTCAACACACCATATCAAATCCATTAAGAAAAACAAGAGTGTCACCTACATTCTTCAGATGCACTTTGTATTACACAGTAGAAGATTTGTTTTAACTTGGGTCTGAGAATGTCAAAGAGAATTACTGATAGTACTTCAGATTTCACTGGTAGGCAAGAAGTAAAGGGAAGCCCTTTCGTGAAGATCAAGGGATTGGCTAGTGAATTTCACCCCTTCATTTTTATCTAATAAAACGTTCCCTTCCACAGGTAGGAAATAAATTCTCCTAGTGACATCACTATCCTCTCTACCATGATATAGATAAGGTCTATTTTTATTCTTATTTATTCTGATGGAATTGAATGAACTGTGTTCTGTGTCTTCTTTATTTACAGTGGCTGTTGTTGTTGTTATGTTGAGACAAAGTCTTACAGCCTAACCCAGGTTGGCTTTGGCAATCCAGCTTTCCACATGCTGGATTTCAGATGTGTACTAACATGCCCAATTTCTATTAAGTTCTGATTTCTGTTTCACCCTTTTAAATGTGTATACTAAGTAAATTAAGGAATTGTCTCTCCAACGCCTATCATCCATCCTTCATGCCTGAAAATATACACAAGGTATATGGTGGATTCTGTAAAGCTGTTTTAGGAATGAATAAAATAAATGTTTACTGCTTGTTTTTCCTTAGAAATCTATAATCATCATATAAAGGTAAATTGGTATTAAGGACACTAACATCTCTGCCCTCACTGACTCTAAAGGACCATATCAGATTCTGCAACTAAACAATATGGGGTTGAGCTCAGCTTCCACAAAGATCGTGGCTTCCACAGCCTTGCCTGCTTTCTACTCTCATCTTGCTGCCCACGTGTGTGTGTGTGTGTGTGTGTGTGTGTGTGTGTGTGTGTGTGTGTGTAACAGAAGGTATTACAGTTAACTTTTCATTGCTGAGATAAAGCACTTGACCAAAAGCTGCTGATGGGAGATTTTTTTTTTTTTTTGTCTTTGAGTTTCACAGGGAAGCTCCATGATGGCAGAGGAAAGCATGGCATGAGCAGAGGCTGGACCTCACCTCTGCCACATCAGGTGGAAAACAGCAGCAGGAAAGTGAGCTGAGTTCTGGCATGAGAGAGCTGGCTATAACATGCCTAGTCTCACTCACAGAAACACACCTCTTCTAGCAAGGCTCCACCTCACAAATCACCAACTGAAGACTACACATTCAGAGCACGAGTTTATGGGGGACATAGTCGAACCTCCACAGAGAGAAACACATTTTTTTTTATTTCATAGCTTAAACTCATATGAATAATGAGCAGTAAATGAATTCAGATAAAATTTATAGCAATAGTTTCAATAAATTGCAATTCATACTATCTCTGTTGTAATAGAAAGTCAAAGCTTGGTTAATGGATGTTTGACAAGATCCTCATAAACTTATATGAAAACATTTTATGTATATGTCCATTTTTTTTCTGGAAAGAGGGTCCTTATGCTTCATCAGTCACACAAGGTACCTCACAATTCTTGGGCTGATATCTTATTTTCCCTAGAATAGGATGCAACATGGTTCTAATGGTAACAGTTCTGTGCCATATCAATTACATGATCTATATTTCTTTTCTTTTGGTGTTCTCTTTTCCTTTTCTTATGTTTTCAGGAATAGAAATTCTTTGGAAGTAATACAAAATATCACTGAATCAATGATTCACATACTTTTAAATTTAAAAACAATAATTGCGTAATTATAAATTTAACACATAATATATAATTTAGGTTATAATATATACATACATATATATTTATAATATTTTGATGAGAGTAAATTAGGGCAGCAACATAGCAAATAGATGGATTTCAGAGACCACAGCGTGAAGTGACGACCTTTGTTTTAAAGTTCACAGGCCTGGGCTGGAATTTCATATCTTCTTGTGTGAGTATATGCAAACTGAATTACTTTTTCATCCATTATGTTCCCTTGCATAAATTACAGACAGACTACTGATCTTATGTGATTTTTATGTGGATGAGATATTTTATTCATACTTAAACATCTTCTTCAGTGCTTTGAAATTTTATAAGTTCTCAATATATATCTTCTATTATATCTATTAATATTATGGACTCTTACTGTATTTTATATTAAAGTCAGAAATGGAAATAACATTTCTAAAAACAGATCAAATGTACTAGTTGCCATAATCAAAGAAAAAGTCAGCCACTGACATTACATTGCAAGAATTTGACGGGTCCTTTTCCTACTTTGTGAATTTAAAAAAATGTAGTAGAACTAAATAGCTCTTTCCCAGAAGTCCCTAAAAAGAAGAAGCTACTCTATAAGAAGCCATCAATAAATCTTCACTTCCTGGTGAATTAACTGACGCTACTGTGTTGGTTTTCTATTGCTGTACCACACACTGCCATGATTCAGCAGCTTAAACAACATGTGCTCACCATCTCGGTGTCTAGGAGTGAGGAATCCAGATATAGTTTAGTTGAAAACAGCTGAAATCAAGGTGACAACCAGGGCTCTTGGGGTCTCTAGGTACTTTTCCAACCTCAGGTGATTTCTATTAAAATTCTGTTCCTTGTGATTGTATGACTGATGTTTCCATTGTTTTTCCTCCCTAGGAGCCAAGGATTGCTGTCAGGTTGAAGGGGTGAGCCTTAAATTCTTGTGGCATGGTCTGCATTCATATGTACATTTTCTTCTTCAAGACCAGCAGCAAGAGAAACATTCCTAATTCAAGGAAATTTCCAGTTTTCCATTGAGATGGTTCTTTTGCTTAGGTCAGGTCCAACCAAGATAATCTTCTTTGAAAATTATATCAAAACCTGGTGGTTATGGAACTCACCTTTGATATGTAATTTAGAATAACGATAAAAGCAGCACCTCCTTGCATTCATAGATCCCATACGTACTCAAACATCAATCCTGAAAAGTAGTCTCAGAATTCTTTCTATACCATATGAAGACTTGTAAACCAAACCATGCTTCACAGTCCTCACTCGTTTCACTACAGTGAATTCAGACACTGGGTGATTAAGTTGAAATTTGGCAGCCCAGATATATTTCCAGGTTTATTATCTAATGAATAGCACATTGTGTTAATTAATTTTAAATGCCTGTGCCAATTAGTGTCTAAAGTGCATGGATACGTCTTCATGAACATGCAGTTTTTTAATGAGTAGCATTTTTCCCATTTTCATTATCATACTTATCTCTAATCCTAAATAGAATGCAAGCCTCATCAGGGCAATGAGTATCAAATTCACTTTTCTGTGCCAAGAGTCTAGATATCAATGCTTAATTTAGGTATATCCAAATGAATAGTTCATATTCTAATTCTGCTTCATTTTTGGTCATTTGCCATGCTTAACATTTGAATTTCCTGAGTTTCTTAGTAGGTAAGACATATAGGTGGCATCTGATGGCCTTTCAGATGTTGGAAAAATGAATGTCTACATATGTTGACTCCTAGTTTATTCTATACAGAATTTACCAGCTTCTTGGGCAGAAAAGAACAGGGAAATTTATAGGCTTCATTTGACGAGTCAAAAGCACAAGAAGCTGCTCTTTCTTTGAATCCAGCTGAGATCATTCCTGAGGACTGGTGCTCCTTCAGCAGCAGAGGGTAGGGAAAGGCCCACATCCCCATCTAAGAAAAATGAACTGGGCATTCAGCTCATGGCAACAGAGGTAACCTGATTTTCAAACCTCCCACAGTACATTCTCCCTCAGTGTCTCTAGAGAAGACCTCACAACAAAAAGAAAAGAGCAAAAAGCAGAAACCCGGCAGGACACTAACGACTCCCAGTCCACACAGCAATGGCTTCAGCATCCGAGTTGTGTAGTCTCCAGTGAACCATGATGGAGAAAGAGGGACACAGAAAAGGAAACGCACAGAAATCTGTGGTCTTCCTACACTGGAAAGACTGCTGGTGATTGTAGAGGGTCACATTTTGTGTATTTGATGCCAGTTTAGTATTAGAGAAGCATGTTTGCAGATCAAAGCTTTAGCCTGAGGTGTTGTAGCTACACCATGGAGAAGCTAACAGGCCTTGAAATGGAAGCCTCTTGTCATTAAGCCAGTGCAGGCCTATAACAGCGAGGCAATTGGGGACTTCTCTGTCCTCATGGAAATTTTATCCAAACCCCAGCTTCAGAGGCTGGGACAACCAAAAGCTCTAGCCATATAGCACATGTGGCTTACTATGGCTTCTCTCTGCTTCTTTTAGAATCAGGCCCTTTTGAAGCACTTCCTCTGCCAAGCACTGCCCTCACTCTTTCCTCTACTAGTTATAACCACAGCAATGGAGATATTTAATACAGAAAATAGATGGTTGATTCAGTCTATGTCTGTGAAAATGAAAGGAAAGATGACTGTAACTGCTTATCTTCCTAAAAGGATGCTGGGAAAGCTATTGTTATAGGTTTAAAATTGTTCACAGAATTGTGCTGTGCAAAAACTATTTGTATTTCTTTTGAAGCTAACCAGATTAACAGGTCAGGGTGGTAAAATAGACTCTGTATTTTAATTTTAACAATGACATTTACAAAGCATTTTAAAATATAGTAGTGTTAATGATGATGAAATATTGGACATTTGAAAGTATAATGTGAATCATTCTTAAAGCTTAAAATGTGTATGAACAGTAATGGTTCTATACCACCCAGTGGTTGTGTATGTTTTACAAATGGAAATTTCAATGCTTATCAAATCTTTGTGTGAAAGTAAACTCATCAAAACTTATCAAATTGTAAAATGACTTTAAATGTCATTAACAGAGTATTCATAATAAAAGGCATTATATCTCAAAGTACAATATATAAACTAAAGAAGATATTCATTACAAAGATCAAAAAGTCCTAAATTTATGTAACAAAATCAGATTACAGACAACAAACTGTTTAGCACTCTATAGAAATACCAAATACAGTTTGATATGTGCATAGTTGGAATATCCTCATCATACCCCCTTATTCCACCAAGAGACCCTCAGACTTCAATCTAAATACATATCACCAAGTAAAACCAACTCAGATATGCTTAACCAGCTTCATAATCTGAAGAAAAATTTGGATGAAGAAAATTCCATAGAAAGATGCCATAAATGTATTTAAACAATTAACAGTTGACACCTAGAAAATTGATGTGTACATTTGTCCAGTGTTACATGGGAAAGTATCTTCTTATGGACAGACTTGGAGCAGATCATTCTTAGCGACCATGCACATGAGCAGAGCACCAAGCACTGCATATTCTCCCTCATATGTGGTTCCTAAGCACTGGAACATTAAGAAAATCTGTCAGTGAACGGAGAGACTACAAAAGGGGATGGGAAGAATTGGGGGGGGGAATAGGAGGGTGGGGGGACTGATACAATAAACTAAACTAATAATGAATCAACACCATAAAACCCTAGTTTTTATACAGTAAGCTCCTGAGGAAGCTGAGTCACCACCTGGTACGAGGGGCCATGAATAGATTGAGAGGAAGCCTAACCTCAAGAATAATTGCTTGGGCCTGCAGCTCCCTGTCCCAGTTATTGGTTTCTTCCCACACTGAGCTGTTGATCAAAGAGACCCAAGAGGTTCCCAAAATGTTACAGACTTCCATCAAAGCTCTTGAATACCTATCCCAGGCCTAAGGTAAGACCCTATTGCTGAAGAAATAACAGAGTGTCATCAAACATCACCAAGAGATCCTGCTAGATTCAGAATGGTAACCAGATCCCAGATGGTAGCATGTGCAGCATTGGAAGGTGTTGCAAAAGCTGCCAGGGGAGATTGGTCAATGATATTTGGAGAAAGCAAAGACCATTGATATACATTATTAAGCAGTGACACTGATTTACATTATTATTGTCACAAGAATACTGAACACATGGCTATATGGAAGAGACCAACAAGTCAATAAATGCTCATCTGTGCAATAGTGACACTAAACCCAGGAGGGCAACCAATGGTTTATGATTGACTAAGAGATCCACTTAGTGACAAGGAACTCTTAACTGGAACTTGGATACATGGCATAATACCA
>PVHP010015482.1:0-16027 GCA_004024765.1 Zapus hudsonius
GGGGGGTGGCTTGGTCTTCTGTCCATGTTGGAAGGCTGAGGAAACTTGGTTCCAGTGCTGATGAAGATGCACTTAGGAGTGAATAGAGGGGAGCAGCCAGGCACTTGCCAGACAATAGCACAGGCAGGCAGGTGGGCAAAGGGCTGTGTCCTCTCAGAACTTCCTTACATAAAGCCCACCACTGGGAGGGCCGCCTCTCTGGGGGAAGGGCTCACTCTGGAGGAAGGACTTCCTTCTTCAGTCAATCCTTCCTAGAAGCAACCTCAGAGACCTGCCCAAGAGGAACATCTATGGATTCCTTATCTGCTCAAGTTGACAACAGAACTTAACCATCATAGAAGGGTTCAGTCATTTGATTAAGATCAAATAGCTGGAATGATGATGCAAAGATATTAACCCAAGTCCACCTGGCTGCACAATTGCTTGTCTCTTCAGGAGGGTTCTTTTTTTTTTTTCTCAGTAAAGCTACTAAGGAGGAAAGAGAGGCCATGGGACAATGATGGCAGCAGCTGGTTGCTGCAGGAATGAATGAAGACTTGGAGGCAGGAAGGAACTTGGCAAAAACCAGCAACATCTGATCTGACTTTAGTGTCCACTATTTTTGGGGTCTGAGAGAATCAGTTAGAGTTCTTCTTTGGGGCCATACATTCCCAGCAGTTAAATCCTAAAATCACAGGTAATCTTTCAAGACATTCAGATATGAGAGGATCTTGACCCTCAGTTTGATCAATAAGGTAGCTTTAAATGAGTATTTACAAGTTGGAGTCAAGGTGCTTGCCTGCAGAGCCTAAGGATCCATGTTCGATTCTCCAGTATTCATGAAGCCAGATGCACAAAGTGGCACATGCATTTGAATCTGCTGGAGATCCTGGCATGGGCTTGCAAATAAATAAATATTTTTCAAAAATAAATAAATGAGTATTTACAGGCATCTGATCCAATTCCCAGAAAAATAGGAACCCTCCTATAGTGTCCTTAGAGGTTGCTAGGGATTGCCAATTTAAACATGTCCGTGCTGGGGACCTTGCTTTCTAGACAGTGTCTTTGGCAGACAATGCTGGGTCCCTTCTGAATGGCTCACATGAGGTGGAAGGGAGGGTCTACACAGGTGTAGAGGCTCAATAAGGCCCATCTTTCTGCCTGTGTGCTGAGTCCTCTCTAATCCAGTCTGGATAATTCAGGGAGGCTAGGGTTCCATTCACTCAAAGCCAAGGCAGTGTGGATCCTTGACAGTTTTTCTCTGGGGCCCTTATACACAGCCACAAGGAAACAGGACTATGGCTTCAGACAACATTGCTTACCTCCATGGGTATCAGGCCTGCTCATTACTCCTTTCACTCATACCACCCAGCCACAACCTTGAAGAAAAACCACTCTGAAATTTGCAGTAGATTTCATCTATCAATAATTGAGCACAGCTCCTGACTCAGGGGAAGTATTCAGTTTCTGTTGCTTCTTAACCTAGAGAAACAGTAGATCGTATGTTGCAAGGCTGCATCTGCTCAGATTGGAGGGGCTGGATGGAGGAAGAAGAGAAGGAAAAGATGGAGAAAGGGATAAGGGAAGATACAGAACAAATCACCTCCTGTGGGCTTAGATACTCCCAAGTTTTGTTTTGTTTTTTCTTTTAAATCTTATCTGCATTATTAACAGGCTCTGGGGAATGAGATGTGGTCAGGTTGTGAAAACTGCTTTGAATATCCCTGACTCCAAGAGTAACCACTGAGTGCAGAACAGTCCACCAGGAACCATGAACTGAAGTAGAAACCTAGAACCTGCATCCAGAGGTCCTCCCAGAATGCCCCAGGCCACAGGACCTTCCTCTCATTTCTGCTAGGCATTGTTCTTTTGTTGCTTTTTGGGGTGTGTGTGTGAGTGTTGCATGCATATTTATGTGCCCATGTAGAGCCCCATGCACTCATCTGAGGCCAGGTGTGCTTACCTGTGGTGGCCAGAGTAGAAGATCGTGTGTCCCATCACTCTTTTGCTCATTCTTACTTGAGCCGGGGTCTCTTACTGATCCCGGAGCTTGCACGCTCCAGCAAGTCTAGGGTCTCTACTGCCCTATAAACTGAGTTACATACGTATGTGGGCCCTGGCTAACTCTCAGGCTCTCATGCTTGCACAGAAAGTGCTTTTAATCACTGAGCCATCTCTCCAGCCCTGAGCATTGTTTTAAGGCTCAAAGAAGAGGTTAAAGGAAAGATATGATGTTGTAGTCAGCTCGACACTGTTGGGACAAATATCCAACCAGACAGTTTATGGGGTTTATTTCAGGTTTACAAAATTAAGGGGAAACTCCATCCATGGTGGAAGAAGCTGCTTACTTCCATACACCCAAGCAGAGAGAAAAAGTCTGCAACAAGCAAACACCAACACCAGCAAACATGAACTGCCAGAACTCAAACTGCTCTCCTCACACCTTTGGGCTACACTCCATGATCAGCCCTCAGTGACACCTCCTCCAGCCAGGCAGCTGGAGACCAAAGTTATAAACTTAATTAAAACAAAACAAAACAAAACAAAAAAACACCTAAACCGGGTGTGGTGGTGCACGCCTTTAATTCCAGCCCTCGGGAGGCAGAGCGAGACCCTACCTCAAAAAAAAAAAAAAAAAAGAATGTCCATGACCCCATGCCAAATGGCAGAACTGGAGCTGAGCCCCCTCCCCACCAAGTCTCCATGTGTGGTAGTTTGAATGTGATCATTCAAATGGGTGGCCCCATAAACTCAGGTGGTTTTTTTTGTTTGTTTGTTTGGTTTTGGTTTTTTGAGGTAGGATCTCAGTCTAGCCCAGGCTGACCTGGAATTCACTATGTAGCTTCAGGGTGGCCTCAAACTCATGGCGATCCTCCTGAGTGCTGGGATTAAAGGCGTGCGCCACCACACCTGGCTAAGGACATTCTTGAGCTGAGAATCTCACTATGAGCTGAGGATGGTGTGAGGATGGACCATAGGATCTTGCATTGTCCGATTCTATCCCATCTCAGGACAAGAATACTGCTTTTTACTGAGGTTTTTTTTTTAGTTTTGGTGGGCCAGGCTCTCCCACGTAGGGGCAACTAGATGAAGGTAATAGTGTAATTTTCTTTTCTGCTGAATTCCAGACCTACTTAGCATTCCCACTGTAAGGAAAGATGACTTCAAGGAAAAGCTTTCTGAGGGAAATTCATTCAAGGACAAAGGCACCAACCTCCTGCTCACTCAGGCAAGGCAGGTCCAGGATTTGGACAAGCCGAGCAACAGCAAGGCACCCTACACCCTTATCTCAGACTTAGGGTGTCATCTCCTTCACCAGTCATGTGGACAGCTCACTCTGGGATCCTTGGGAAGGGAGAGAAAAGCAGCTCATTCTGCCCCTTATGGATGGGAGAGGAGTGTGACACTTATGCTGTCTTTACTGGAACAATAGACCCAAGAATTAAAATGTCCCCAGGATGTCATGCTGGGGGCATGGAAAAGCTGAAGCCCTAGTGTCAGCCAGAGGAGGAACTTGCCTTTCTCTGGTGGAAACAACACCTTTGCACTCCATCATTAACCCCCTTTGGCTTCCCAGGGTAGTAGGGTAGCCTATCACTCTGCATAAATGGTGAGAAAAGTTCTGATAACTGATCAGACCACCTTGCAGGAGAGACTGGGTGTGAAGGGCACTATGCCTTGACCAGGAGTCTTTAGTTATGTATATGTTCCTCTTTCCACTGTGGCCACACTGAATAAATCTCCTTTCTCTGCGTTTCGATATCGCTTGTCTCTTTACTTGGCGTCCTGAGGGACGTATGGCCAAGCTTAGCTTGCTAGGGCTGTCCCTCCTCTAGCTGGGGGCAGAGATAGTCCTGAGTGACACTTCAAGGTTCTTTTGATGCCAGCATGCTGTTCTCTGTTGATTCATCTTTCAAGTGGGAATTGGAAAAGCAATAGTCCTTCTTCTCAAAGAGTGAGAGGCATTGGAGGTGAAAGAATGCCTCCAGAGCAAGGAACATCACAGCCGCCTGTCCTGGCTACACCAGGCCCCAGAGGCCCCCCTTTTTGGGACACAGTCACTGTCATCAGGCTGCTTAAATGCTATTAAGAACAAACACAACCCTGCGACAGCCTGAGGGAGCAATACAGATGGTGGAGAGCCTGGTGCTGCCTGTCTCTGCGGGTGATGTGTGCAGTGAGCAGGATGGTTTCAGAAATCAGCTGTCTGCTGTTCTCTGTACCTTGGTGGGGTTGTCATGACTCCCAACCTAGTCCTTCAGTCTGTGGTCCCCAAATCCTGTGAGACACTGATCCAGCCTGGGAAAGTGGTCCATGCCAGTCAGCCTTCCAGTCTAGGATGCCAATGGAGTCTTTTGTCTGGAAGGGCGCCTCTTAGATTTCAGAGAGCACACAGCTCTTTGGGCTGACATAAATCTCTTCAAGGGTGACCTTAGGAGACCCTGAGTTTCCCTTGTAAAAAGAATGAGTCCACAGGATTTCTCATCCCCCACCCCCTTGCAGGTATTGTCCATGGCTCCAGCAGGAGGGTAGGCAACTGCCTCCACCCTCTCATCCAGTGTCTTCTCTTGGGCACCTTGGGGTCCCCTGATTCCTCACGTGGAATGGCATGGCTGCTTTCCTGATAGCCCCTGGCTCTTTTCATTTCTGTCCTTCATAAGCCATTCTTCCAAGAAAACACACAACTAGTTAGATGGCAGATACCTGGTGTGTTTAAACTTTGGAGACTGGCCCCTTTTAAAGTCACATATTTCCCATCTCACCCAATTCCAGCCCTGGGGTGCTGTGGGTGGCCCAACTATGGTCACTGTCCACAGAACCAACTCTATTTTTCAAGGGGTTCCATCCTACCCAATCAGGGGACTTACAGCAAACAATATTTTTTTAATTTTTAATTTTTTAAATTTTTATTTATTTGCAAGCAGAGAGAGAGAGAGAGAGAGAGAGAGAGAGAGAGAGAGAGAGAGAGAGAGAGAGAGAGAGAAGAGAAATGGCATGCCAGGGCTTCCAGCCACTATAAACAAACTCCAGATACATGTGCCACTTTGTGCATCTGGAGGAGGAAGAGGAGGAGGAGGAGGAGGAGGAGGAGGAAGAGGGGAATCATTTGGGTAGTTACTGGAGGAGGAGCTGCTGGAGGCTAAGAGTCCACTTGGGGGAGGTTATTCCACCAGCCCTGAGAGAGGGGGGGGGAGAAGAGAGAGAGAGAAAATGGGCCTTCAGCCACTGCAAACCAACTCCAGATGCATGCACCACTTTGTGCACCTGGCTTTACATGGGCACTAGGGAATCGAACCCAGGTCACTAGGCTTTGCAGGCAAGCACCTTAACCGCAGAGCCATCTTTCTAGCCCCCAGCAGTGTGCACTCTGTGAGAAAAGTTAGGTATGGAGACCACATCTCTGTTAACCCAGAAGAGCTGTGCACAGGCAGAGTAAGTACAGACATTCCCCTGCAGCCTCAGGCAAGGAAAGTCAAACGGAACATGGCCATGTTCTTTTGACAACCCCTAGATGCAGGCTGAAGTGACTGCTTTGACTCTGCAGTCAGATGTCCTTCAAAACAGGCACTTCAGTCTTTCCTGGAGCCCTTCGCTCATCAGGCTGTTGCCATGACAACCAAGGCTGACCCCCTAGCCTCCAGGAAGCAGCAGCTGGAGCCCAGAAAGACTGGTCTTGCTGTCGCTGCTGCTCTGTTTGTGGTGCCACCATCCGCCCTGACAGATGGCAGGACACACACACACACACACTCACACACACCCTCAGTATCTATCCTTTGCACATATTTTTTTCTTGCACCCTCCATCCCCCTACTGGTGTATTGCCTGAGCAATTATAGCTCATTCTCCCCACCCACAACAGTGATTCAAACAAGCGATGGGCACAGGACCTGAGCTACAAGGCCAGTTCATTCCCTGGGATGGGCTGTGTCTTCACCCAGATCTTTGCAGTGAGAGAGAGCAAGGTGTCACATGAAGAAGCAGAGCCTTGAGTCCCTGGCTCCCGCAGCTTCTGGTTCTGTCCCTACTTTGGGAGTTGCCACCATAGCCCAAGGGAATTCTTCTGTTAGCTCTATCCACTTGTGTGACCCCGGTGTAGGAATAGTCCCTTTTCTCTGTGTCTTACTTTCCACAGCTCCAAAGTGAAAGGACTGCATCTTGGTTCCAAATCTCTCCATTCCAGGCACAATAGCAGAGAGCAGGAAGCATGCCAGTAGATTTGGGAATGATGGAATGAATATTCATGCTAAGGAGAAGTGTGGGTGGGGGAAGACTGAGGAGCTTCCCCCAGAGCTGACCTGAGGCTGAGTCAAAGCTGTGTTGAAGCACCTGACACATACTTAGCTCTTCCTGGCACTGCCAGCCACTGCCAATGAAGAATGCATACAGCTGGCACATACGGGAGAGAGGGGACAGCTCTGGTCCCAGCCTGCCTCCCTTCCCGGAGGACTCTGCTGATGACACCCCTTTGTTCCTCTGCTCTGACACTGGCTGAAAGGATCAGGCTCCACCATGAAGGTGTGTGCGTGCGTGCGCGCATGTGTGTGTGTGTGTGTGTGTGTGTGTGTGAATGTGTGAATATGCATGTGTGTGTGAGCATGCACATGTGTGCAAACACCTAAAGCAGGTTAGGATGAGGAATGGCTTTCAAAAATAGTGGCTGAAACATTGAAAGATGTGGAGAGACTGAATAAAGCCATCATCATTCACTCAAGGAATATTCATTGCCAGGCATGATGGTGCATGCCAGCATTCCCAGTACTTAGGAAACTGACACAGGTGGATTGCAGTGGGTTGGAGGCTGTCATGGTTGGATCCAGGTGTCCCACAAACAAATGTGCTCTGAATGCTTGATCCCCAGCGGATGGCAGTTTGGGAATTGGAACCTTGCTGGAGATGTGTTGTTGGGGGCTAGCTTATGGTTGTTATAGCCAGCTTCCCCTTGCCAATGTTTGGCACACTCTCCTGCTGCTGTTGTCCACCTGATGTTGGCCAGGAGGTGATGTCCAGCCTCTGCTCATGCCATCATTTTCCCTGTCATCATAGAGCTTCGCCTCAAGTCTGTAAGCCAAAATAAACCCTTTCCTCCACAAGCAGCTTTCGGTTGGGTTCTTTCTGTGCAGCAACGAGAAGTTCTACAAGAGAGGCCATTCTTGGTTACTAAGTTCCAGGCCTGCTCAGAACTATAGCGAGATTCTGTCTGAAAAGAACAAAAACGATCTGGGTGTTGTGGTGCATGTCTAGAATTCCTGCATTTGGGAGGTAGAGGCAAAAGGATCAGTAGTTCAATGTCATTCTCAGCTACAAGTTTGAAGCCAGACTGGGCTATGTAAGACTCTGTCTCAAAAACAAACAGGGGCTGAGGAGATAGCTCAGTTGGTAAAATGCTTGTCTTGCAAGCATGAGAACCTGGTTCAATCCCTAGAATCCACGTAAAAAGTGCTGAGTAGTTACTTGGATGCATGTCTTTTCTTTTCTTTTCTTTTTCTTTTCTTTTTTTTTTTTTTTTGATTTTTTGAGTACTGGGATTAAAGGCGTGCGCCACCACGCCCGGCTGATGCATGTCTTTTCTAATTCACGACTCTGCTATCATTTTCAGAAGTGCTTTGTCTTTCTTAATAAAGTATCTCTATTTATATTACCTTTTAAAAAGTTGTGGGACTGGAGAGATGGTTCAGAGGCTAAAGGCACATGCTTACAAAGTCTGATGGTCCAGGTTCGATTCCCCAGTACCCATAAAAAGCCAGATACACAAAGCAGCACATGCGTCTGGAGTTCATGTGCAGTGGCAGGAGGCCCTGGCATGTCATACTCTGTCTGCCTCTCTCTCTCTCTCTCTCTCTCTCTGTCATGGTTTGATCCAGGTGTCCCCAACAAACAAATGAATGTGTTCTCAATGATCAATCCTCAGCTGATGGCAGTTCGGGAATTACAACCTCGCTAGAGCTGTGTTGTTGGGGGCAGGCTTTTGGGGTTATAAACCAGCTTCCCCTTGCCAGTATTTGGCACACCTTCCTGCAGCTATTTCCAGTGCTATGGCGGAGGTGATGTCCACCCCTCTGCTCATGACATTGTTTTCCCTGCCAGGATGGAGTCTCCCCTCAAGTATGTAAGCCTAATAAACCCATTTATCCACAAGCCGCTTTTGCTTGGGTTCTTTCTGCACAGCAACTAGAACGCTGACCACAACACACTCTCTCTCTCAAATAAATAAGAATATGTATTTTTTTCTTTTTAAAAATATTTATTTAATTTGCAAGTAGAGAGAGACAGAATGGACTCATAAGGGCCTCCAGCTGCTGCAAACAAACTCCAGACGGAAGCGCCTCTTTGTGCATCTGGCTTTCCATGGGCACTGAGGAATCAAACCTGGGTTGTTAGCCTTTGCAGGCAAGTGCCTTAACCGCTGAGCCATCTCTCCAGCCCATTTTTTTAAAACATTGTATGTGGTGGCTCTTGCACTTGTACTCCCAGTGCTGGGGAAGCAGAAAATGGTTGATCCCTAGGGCTTGTTGGCAGCCAGGCTAGCAAGTGCCAGGATAATTAGGAACCAACCCTATCTGAAAAAAGATGGATGACATTTCCAAAGAATGCTATCGGGGTGGTTCTCTGGCCTCCACACATGCGCTCACATACATACACCCAAGTGCACACGTGTACACACACACAACAAACAGGTAAGTGAAAAACAAAAACAGATGAGGACTCCACTGCTCAAAAATGTGAATTTGCTTAAGGCATACACCTCCTATATGCTAAAACCAAACTGATGCAAAGGGCTTCCTATGACCTCTCTGCTATGGTGCAGGAGCCAGCATCCTCAGTGACTGCATGAGCAAGCAAGCCAGTCCTGTGGCCTTCTGAGCCAGTAGAGTGGGTGGCATCAGCTAGCTGAGGGCTGGGCTTTCTCTGCATTACTGGAAAAGCAATTCCACCCCAAAATATCTCAAGTAGAGATTCTTGATTTAGGATAAGCAATGCAGACTTCATTAACTCCATAGAGCTAGTTTTCTGAGCCATGAGCATATTCTTATTCACTGATGTGTTTGATATTCAGGACAACACCCCCAAAGAGACTGGCAGGAATGACAGGTTGGGATTTTTATCTTCTTTCTTTTGGGGAGGTTCTGGGCTACTGAGACCCTCCTTCACTGCACAGTGTTGTACAGTATGTACCACAGACCTCATTCATATTCATCAGCGTTCGTTTTATTCCTGGACACTCAATCAGGCGACGGTTCCCACGCACCCCTGCAAGGAGGTGGGGCCAAGTTTAAGCCAGCTAATTGAAAGCCAAGGTGCTTTAGGCAGGCTCATGATAAGAGAGAAATCCTCATGGACAATTGGAAACTCAATGCTAAAGCAGCCTTGGAAGCCTCAGGACAATCATGGAAAAGTGACTGTCACATAGGTCTCTGCACGTCATGTAAGAGACTACATAGCCAACCTGCACACACAATGAGGGTGTTACCTCATTTGTTCATTACTGCAACTTCTACTTCATAACATGTTTGGCCCATAATATATACATCACCCATCTTAAGGCACTGTTGCAGTCAGCTTTCTCATTGCTGGCAGAAAGAACCTCTGACCAAAAGGCAGTTTGTGGGAGGAATGGGTTTATTTTGGCTTACAGACTAGAGGGGAAACTTCATGATGGTAGGGGAAATGATGGCATGAGCAGAGGCTGGACATCACCTCTGCCATAGCAGGTGGCAAACAGCAGCAGGAAGGTGTGCCAAACACTCGCAAGGGGAAGCTCAACCCCCAACAACACACCTCCAATAAGGTTCCAATTCCCAAATTGCCATCAGCTGGGGATCAAACATTCAGAGCACATGAGTTAATGGGAGAACAGACACCATTAAGGATATGGCACACTAGTATTTTATGTCCCACTAAAAATAAAAATATTGGCTCTGGACATGGTGGCACACACTTTTAATCCCAGCACTTAGGAGGCAGAGGTAGCTTAGGATGGCTGTGAGTTTGAGGTAGCATGTGACTACAGAGGAAGTTCCAGGTCAGTCTTGGCTAGAGTGAGACCCTACCTCGGAAAACAAACAAAGGCTCAGGGGTTAAAGTTACTTGCTTGCCTGGGTTCAATTTTCCAGTACCCAGGTAAAGCCAGATACACAAAGGGGCACATGTGTCTGGAGTTCATTTGTACAGGCAGAAGGCTATAGCATGCCCATACTCATTCTCTCTCTCTCTTTCTCTCTCTCTCAAATAAATACATAAATTTAAAATATTTTATTATTTATTTATTTATTTATTTATTTGCAAGCAGAGAAAGAGAATGAATGGGTGCACCAGGGCCTCCAGCCACTGCAAATGAACTCCAAATACATGCACCACTTGGCACATTTGGCGTAATACGGGTACTGGGGAATCGAACCTGGGTTGTTAGCCTTTGCAGACAAGCACCTTAACCACTGAGCAAACTCCCCAGCTCAAAATATTTTTTAAATGCTGGCAATTAAGCTATGACACTATGTTTTTGCTTAGAACATTTATTTTGAACTCACTGAAAAGAGCTGTTACAGATTTGGTTAGTCATAGATTTCTCTAAATCATAAATCATTTGTGCATAATAAAATAGAAAATAGAAATGAAATATGAGGCAGGATAGAAGGACAGAGAAAATTAAGGGGACATAAGAAGGGAAAGGAATCCCTCACCCTAGAGTCTGGTTGCAAGCTCTCGGCAACTAACATTCAACAATACCAGCACAACTAACCCCAGCACAACTAACAGAATTTACTTTGAATATTGTCTACATAGAGATAATATTCCTTTTATATAGATTCATCTCAAATAAAGATGTTAAAATAGCAATAAATCATGCTTAAGGCCTAAGTGTACATGACCTTCAAGTATGGCCTTACTCCTTTCCCAAACATAAATATTAAATTTTCTGGAAATCTCATAAATAAGACTATAAACTTTGTTTACAGTGAACACATATCTTAGCTCTTTTGTGCAAGTTTTATGACAGATGGTTTTAGGTTTTACTTTACCAGCTCTAAATCCTCAGGATCCACCGTATGATCTCAGGTACTGGAAAAGAGAGAGAAATCATAAGTCCTTAGAAACCCTTTGGCCAATGTAACTTCAAAAGCCACCAAAATCATATATGTGGCTATTGTTAAGACACTTAATCTTGACTCTCTTGAGAAGCCAGCTCCCACGCTTGGGTGTATACTATCCTTTCGCCAAGTGCTTCTTTTTCTGTCAATTCTTATCTTAAATCTATGTTCAAATATCTTCTAAATAAGCTCCAACTCTGCTTCATACTGCCTTATCCTGTAGGCTTGTTCTCTGGTGACATCAAGAATCCCAGGCTTTAGATGTCCCTCAACTGCTGAGTGGATAATGAAGATGTGATACATTTATACAATGGAGTTCTATTCAGCAGTAAAGAAAAAATGAAATCATTAAATTTGCAGTGAAATGAATGGATCTGGAAAGGTTTATACTAAGTGAGGTAACCCAGGCCCAGAAAACTAAATGCTAAATGTTCTCTCTCATATGTGGATTTTAGCTACAAACGTTTAGATTTATATGTGAGTTGGAGTAAAAGTCAGTAGTAGAGGCCAGAAAGCTAGACTGGGGTATTGTGTATATGTAAGTAAATGATCAAATTACTGGGGGTACAATGGCCCAAGTGAGGTCAGGGAAGGAATTGAGAAGAGGATTAACCAAAATTTAAGAGGTTTAGAATAAGCCATATGGAAACCTACTTCTTTGGATAATGACATACTCAGAAGCCTTAGATTGTTGCTAGAAAAACTTCAGTGCCAGGGATGGAATACCTTCCAGTGAGTTGTTGGCCAGGGATGTTCCAGAGATCCTCAAAACATTATAAGCCATTGCTAAGGCTCTTGGTTGTCCACCAGAATGAGATGGTAAGACCCTATTGTTGAAGACTACACATGATAGGGCTGCAGATCACTGAGAAATCAAGCTGGAGCTCAGCAGGAAACCTCCCTGTTAACCAGCTGGTAGAAAGCTGGTAAAAGCTATAGCTGCATGCAGCCCTATGGGAGAGAGAAGTCATTAACAGTGGTGAACAGAAGTGGACCTTGCAAGCCTTAAGACTGGCCAGCCAGGCCAAATGTGTCAACTGGGGCAATAGTGGCACATCTGTTATGGGGGAAACCAACTGTCTCTAATTGGACTGGAGGCCCACTCCATGAAGGGAATACTGAAGACCTAGTAAAATGCCTATGGCAGGGGAGGTCATGAGCCCTAGGGAATAATGCCTGCTGTTGTCTGGCTAAATAAATATATTATGCCTGCCAAACTGCCTTGTAAGCACTTGTTTAATGTGCATACCCATATAATAATACTACTCCCATTTTTGGCTACAGAAGCTTCTCTTTTCAGATTGCAGTGACCACTGGGACATCTCTATCACACCTTTCATAGCTCAGAGTCTATTGTAGAAGAGGTGGCAGAAAGATTGTAAGAGCCAAAGGAAGGGTAGGACCGCTTACAATGCAAACTTTCAGACACAAAAAGGCCCTGATATTCCTGACTTCACAGTGCCTGACACTACCTAAACAAGACCATCATAATGTGGGTCCATGGATTCCTTGGAGGTCATTGCACACTGACACCCCTGTTTATCCATGGAGCTGGGAGAACAGAGTCCTGGTGGCCATAAGCATGCAAGAGACAGAACTCTCTGGAGACAGTTTCAGTGAACAGCTCATTTATTCAGTAGAGGATACAGCTACAGCTTATAAGCATAGAGTAAGGGGTGTGGTGAAGGTATGGGTCCAAGAGAGATTGGCTGACACAAGGCCTCTCGTGAATACAGATCTTACAGGGATTGGTTAGATTAGGGCTACTTAAAGATGTAGGAACTTTCTCAGCCCTGGGTAATGGGTGGGGGGCTTATGGGCAGGTTACACAGAAGTGGCGGGAGCACGTAGCAGATGGTGACAGCTGTAGGGGAGTTGTATCCTTGTAAAGAGTTCTCTAAGGCACTCCTGGGCTTATCAGCATTTCTGCACACCTTGCGGGTCCTGGCTCTGCTCAAAGCTACTAGGACAGGGCTTTGCAGTCCTCATCCTACATCCAAGATTGGACCAAGATTCTCTGAGTGAGAACCTGCTCAACCTTCCTACCCAGGGCTGCAGTTTATGCTTAACAGCCCAGATCTGTCCCCTCATAGCTCCAGCCCATGTTTAGTGATGCCTAACATCAAAATAGGAATAAAAGATGATTACATCAGAATAAAATAGAGACTAATTTAGAGGAGGAGGGAATATGATGGAGGGTGAATTTGAGAGGGGAAAAATGAGAGTGGGGAGGGAATTATCATGGTTAATAATCTATAATTATGGAAGCTGTCAGTAAAAAAATAAAAAAGAAGAAAGAACCCCAGACTTGCCTGAATGGAAGGCTCTGAAAAGAACTCCCCAGGCAGCTACAGGTACAGCGGTGGAGCTATGTCTCCAGCTTCCACCCCAACTGCTGCTGATGGCCAAGATATTTCTAGAACTTTTCACTTGAAGTCTGACTCCTCTTTGACTCAAAGTTGACAATGACCATCTTTTTCATACAGTCATCCTCCAAGCCATCCAGAATGTTAATGATGAAACATTTCTAAAAGAACCATCAAAAAACATTGTCATCTGGACATGATAGTACATTCCCATAATCTCAGCACTCGAGAGGTTCAGGCAGGAGAACTGAAGTTCAAGGCCATCATGAACTACCTGGTGCTTCCTTATCTCAAGGAACAAACACATGAAAACAAACAAACAATAACAAAGAACTAAGCGTCATGTGCACTGTCTATATAATTTTATGACTTTAGCTTGTTTGGGACTCTGTATATCTTAAAGGTTACCAGGCCTGTCTGATTCACTACCTCCTCCACGACCATCTGACTCTGGGGTTAAGAACAAGCTCTATAATGATTTGAGGATTGCCTCCACTCTGAGCTGCTGCTGCTTCTTTTTTTGTTTTTGTTTTTGTTTTTCGAGGTAGGGTTTCACTCTAGTGCAGGCTGACCTGGAACTCACTCTGAAATCCCAGGTTGGCCTCTTGCCTCTGTCTCTTGAATGCTGGAATTAAAGATGTGTGCCACCATACCTGGCCACCCTGAACTTTTGATAAATATTCTGCAAGCCTATTTAAAACATGTATTGACAATTTGCATAAATATAGATAGCATACCATATGCGTATCTACATAATCCCCTTTTTCACCCTCCCCTTTCTCCCTCCTGAATCTTCTGTCCACTGAGTCTCTTCTTTCCAACTAGTCTCTCTTCTATCTTGTCATCATTTTTTTCCATCCTACAGGTCCTGTGTAGGGAGTGTCATTCACTCTGAGCTCATGAATATCTAGGCCACTTTGTGTCTGGAAGACAGCATTGTAAGCAGTCCTCCCCTTCCTTTGGCTCTGACATTCTTTCTGCTACCTCTTTCACGACAGACTGAGTCTTGGAGGGTGTGAGAGAGATGTGTCACTTAGTGCTGAACACGCCACTGTCGCTTCTCAGTGCTATGGTGAGTTTTGAGTCACTCCAGTGATCACTGCAATGCGAAAAGAGAAATTTCTCTAACCAGAAGTGAGAGTAGCAGTCATATGTGGGTCTAAACATAAGTAATTAGTGGGCAGTTTTGTGGGTATAATAGCCATTTAGTCAAACAACAGTAGTAGCCACCCCCCAGGGGTTATGATCTCCCCAGCCATAGACTTTTGACTAGGATTTCAGTGCCATACATGAATTTCCTCCTGTGGAGCAGGCCTCAAGTCCAATCAGAGAGCAGTTGCTTTCTCTCATGTGTTAGCTTGAATCGATGTCCCCCAATAGATGCAGGAATTTATTTAAAGCTTTTCTCCAACTGCCTGGCTGGAGGAGGTGTCACCTTGGGCAGATCCTAGCCTCCAGCCCTATGGTGTTTCTGGGGGCAGATCTGGAATTCCAGCCATGTGTATGTAAAGAGCAGTCTGAGCTCTGAGAAGCTCACTACTCTCTGCTGGTGTGTGTGTGTGTGTGTGTGTGTGTGTGTGTGTGTGTGTGTGTGTGTGTGTTGCTGGTGATGGGTTTCTCTCTGCTTGGATCCGTGAAAGGGGACAAGCCTCTTTAGCCATTATGAAGCTTCCCCTGGATCTGTAGTTTCAATAAATCCTTTCCTCCCATAACCGTACCTGATCTGAAGTTTTATCCTAGTGGTGTGAGCTGACTATTGAGCTGACTATGACAGTTTTGCTACTGAGGAGTGGGGTAGAGTTGCTGAGATGAATTTGGCCATATGGATTTTGCTCTTTTGGGAACTTGTGTGCTGGACAGAACTTGGTACTTGCAACTGAAGACACCTTCCAGAGCAGTAAGCCAAGTTTTATGGAATATTTTGGTGAGAGTTTGAAAATACTAAGTGCAGAGAGCATGTATTTGGAGTCTTGGCTTATGAACTTTCAAAGGAAAAAGAGATTGCAGAGAACTTTATTGGAAGTCTGTTACTAGTATAAAAGATGGTTGTATTTTGCTGCCTGTGCCAATTTGATCAAGGTTGAATTTCAATAATGGACTGATGTATTTGACTAACAATATGGAACTGAGAATTTTAAGACTTACAGCTGGAAAAACTCAAAACTTAAGTTTAAATCTTACTGGCACTGAGACTGTTTGTTAAAGGTGCTATTGATAAAGAAGTATTACCATGATTGAATATGGCCCACCTACTTTACATTAAAATAATGGAGAAGCCTAAGATGTTTCCACCCATGAAGGACTGAATGATAGACTGTGCAAACTCCTTTGGAATGAGATATCTGAAAGGAAGGAACCTGCTCTTCATGGTTATAATGAATTCTGTCTTTGAATTAACAACATGGCTGTGTTCAGCATACCTGGTTGTTGTAGTTAGTCTTCTTATTGCTGAAACAAAGAACACAACCAAAGTCAGCTTGTGGAGGAATGGGGTTATTTGGGCTTATGGACTTGAGGGAAAGTTCCATCATGGCAGGAAAAATGACAGCATAAGCACAGGGGTGGGCATCATCTCCTGACCAACATCAGGTGGAC
>PVHP010015482.1:16127-37492 GCA_004024765.1 Zapus hudsonius
AGCCCACCCTCAACAACACAGTTCCATCAGCCGGGCATGGTGGCGCATGTCTTTAATCCCAGCACTCAGGAGGCAGAGGTAGGAGGATCGCTGTGAGTTGGAGGCCACCCTGAGACTACATAGTGAATTCCAGGTCAGCCTGGGCTAGAGAGAGACCCTACCTCGAAAAAAAAAAAAAGAAAGAAAGAAAGAAAGAAAGAAAGAAAGAAAGAAAGAAAGAAAGAAAGAAAGAAAGAAAGAAAGAAAGGACTACATTTTAGCCAGGCGTGGTGGCGCACACCTTTAATCCCAGCGCTCGGGAGGCAGAGGTAGGAGGATCGCCATGAGTTCAAGGCCACCCTGAGACTACATAGTGAATTCTAGGTCAGCCTGGACTAGAGCGAGACCCTACCTCCAAAAAAAAAAAAAAAAGAACAGCTCCATTAAGGTTCCAATACCCAAACTGCCATCAGCTGGGGATTGAACATTCAGAACACATTTGTTTGTGGGAGACACCTGGATCAAATCATCACACTGGTATTGCTTTTGGAAGCATGAAAAATGCACGTGTGGAGTGGGTCATGAAATGCACATGGTTCCAGGAGCTGCTGCTGAGATGTGGTACATGGAACAGGGCGTGAAGTCCCTGATAGGCCAGTGAAGCTATTGGAAAGATGGACTGTGGTGTGCAATGGAGACCCAAAGATGTTGGATATACCAGGAATGTGGAATGGGCTACCATGGAGCACTGCTGGCTAGGGATGGAAGTTTTCCCCAGCTACTCAGCCAAGCTGGAGGGCTGGAATTGGAAAATCCAGAGATCGACAGTCATTGGTTATGATATCAGACTTGAACTGCAGATGTTTGATGTTTGCCTCATGGGTGTTGAGTTGTATATGTATGCAAATTCATATGTGCATTTGCATATACATGCAGAGACCAGAGAAGCTGAGCCATCTCTCATCCTATATTCTTTTATGTTTGTTTGTTTGTTTGTTTTTTGAGGTAGGGTCTCACTCTAGTCCAGGCTGACCTGGAATTCACTATGTAGTCTCAGGGTGGCTTTGAACTCCTCCTACCTCTTGATCCTCCTACCTCTGCCTCCCAAGTGTTGGGATTAAAGGCGTGCGCCACCACGCCCAGCTCCCATTCTATATTCTGCAAGTTTTGATGCTGGAACTCTTGATGTTTGCACAGGCAATGACAATGTCACCAAGACTGTCACACATCCAAGAGCAATGGCAAGATGCCATTAATTTAAAATATATTCCAATTTCAGAGACTTTGAGTTGCCAAGAAATGGGCCAGAATTTTTTAAAAATATGCTTTTGATGCTCAATAAATATTCATTCAAGGAATGAGTAGACAAATCCACTTTCCAAACAATTATTGAAAAATGGTTTGACTTTTGGGGGTAAAGTCCTTAGATCTGGGGTGGGGAATCACATATCTCTTGAGGAAGCTGAATATATCAATTAGGTTGCTCTTGATGTAAATAGCAGAAACCCCAATCAAAAAGGAATAAGGAACAGTAAATTAGCCCACATAGCAAGAAGTCCTGAAATTGAATAGATCAGGTTGGTTAATTTAGTGACTGAGCAATTCAGCTCTACTTGGCCCATGCTGGCTGGGTCCTCAGGTCGGTGCCTTTATGGTCCCAGTGGGCTCCTTAGATCTGGGTTCAAATTCAGACATGGCAAAGTCGTGGAAATAAAGGGATTATATTTTCCCTATGACCCTTTTTAAATGGGAAAACTTGTCCCAAAAATCCTCCAGAAGACTTGGGTCATTGGCAGCCTGGATCACATATCTCCGCCCAAAGCAATTTCTGACAGAGAAGAATGATTGTCGTGATTACATTAGATCCTTGAGCTTGGAATTGAATTCACCTTCCCTCTAGGGGAGGATGCCTGGAAGAAAACCAAGATTCTATTTCTGAGGAAGAAGTGAATGAATGTGAGTTTATACAGTAAAGTTGTTTAGTACAACTCCCCATGCACAGGTATTATATTATCAGAGATATCTACTACAGTACATCAATATTTGCTTTTTTATGAAGCTGTTTTTGCCATTTATGGTGAAGCACAAGTAATTTACAAAGAAGCACATAGGACCAAAGAATGTCTCATTCCAAACAGCCAAACAGAGGAAACAAGAACGTTTTTATAGACACATTGCTTTGCTTTGCTTTGTGACAGTCTTTCTTTTTTTGTCTTTCTTTTAGATATTTATTTATGAGAGAGAGAGAGAGAAAGAGAGAGAGAGAGAAAGAGAGAGAGAGAGAGAGCGAGAGAGAGAGAGCATGGGCATGCCAGGGCCTCTTGCCACTGCTAGTGAACTCCAGATGTATGCACTACTTTGTGCATCTGGCTTTACATGGGTACTGAGGAATCAAACCTGGGCAGGTAGGCTTTGCAAGCATACATCTTTAACCACTAAGTCATCTCTATAGCTTCATGACAGAGTCTTAATAGATTGGTCAGGGTAGCCTGGAACTCACTATGTAGCCTACACTGGCCTTGAACTTGTAATAATCCTCCTGCCTCAGCCTCCCAAGTACTGAGATTACAAGCATGCATCACTACATGGGAATTTTAAGCAAGGAAGAGGTGATGGTCATTGTCAGGTGACTATAAAAGGCAGCATGACCATCAGGCAGCAATGGATTCTTATAGAAAGATAATTGACAGAACGATGAACATTTTAATTTGTATAGACCCTAAGATGCGGAACTGAAATCATTGTACTATTGCATAATTTCAATACATATTTGGAAAGTGCAGTGCACAGATCCATTAATAAAATGTCACCTTTCCATGGGTTTTTTTTTTTTTTTGAGACAAGGTGTCATGTTTCCCAGGCTCAACCTCACTATGCAGCTGAGGATGACCTTGAACTTGTGTGTGTGTGTGTGTGTGTGTGTGTGTGTGTGTGTGTGTGTGTGTGTGTGCCTTTCATATGTGTGGGAGCAGGTATGTATATACCACAGGAGGTCAGAGGCCTTGCCTTCCACCTTTTTGGAGCCAGGGTCTCTCACCGTTCACCTGTGTTCACTAGGATAGCTGGCCTGTGACCTTCCAGGGGATTCTCCTGTCTGCTTCCCATCATGCTGTAGGCATGCTGGAGTTATGGACATTTTCTAGAGTGGTCTAGCTTCACATGGGTTCTGAAACAAATGCTTTATTCACTGGAGCCTTTTTCTCAGCCCCATCCAGACCTCCAGGTTCCAGCCCCATCTTCCCATGGTTGCCGCCTCTCCTAGTCCAGGGAATACAAGACATGATGGTGTGAGGAATGGGCAAAGGAGGGAGTAGTTGGAGACAAAAAGAAAAGGTTGGGGCTGGACAGATGGCTCAGCGGTTAAGGCTTTTGTCTGCAAAACCTAATGACCCAGGTTCGATTTCCCAGGGCCCATGTTAAGACAAGTACACAGAGTGATGCATTATCTGGAATTCGTTTGCAGCAAAGCCCTGGCATGCACACCCATTCTCTCTGTCTCTTCCATCTCTCTCTGCTTGAATAAATTAATTTTTAAAAAGAGAACAAAAGTTTATTTTGTAAAGTCCCTAGGAGGAGAAACTCTGGCCTCAGAACATGCTGTGTTGGGCCAGTGAAACTTGCAGAGAAGTCTCTGGAACTGTCAGCTACCAAAGAGCTGAATCCACACAAGAACCCATCTCAGAGGTGGAAATACTTGTCTAGGATGCACCAGCCTCGGTTCAATCCCCAGTACAACGATAATAATAATAACAAGAAGAAAAATAGAGCTAATGAGAGGAAATCCAATACGTTTACTGATTGAATTAGACTTACTTAGCATTTTATGTTTTTCAGGGTTGTGCTACAAAGAACACAGCTCAAATAACCTGAACTCCCATTTCCAAGCCAAGTGACCTTGGACAAATCCCTTAACCTCAGTAGATTCCCTATAAGCCAAGGGAGGTGGGGTTGTGAGGACATGAAAGGAAAATCAACGTGAAAGAGTCTGGTATTCTGATGGACTCTTAACCCACGATGGCCAAAGCAGAGTCTTTTGTTTCCTATCAAAGGGGAGAGCAGCCAACCCGCAGGTTTGAGCCAATCACGCCGCTGCTCTCGGCATTGTCACGTAGCCTGCCTGGCGGGGAGCCTCCAGTCTACTTGCCCATCAAATCTGCAGAGAGGCTCGGCGCATGCTGCCATCTGCTGGGGAAAAGGAGGAAGTGAGCCCCGAGCTGAGAATGAATGGGGAAGGGTCCCACCCACAAAGAAGGGCAGGGTAGGAATCCAGCTTCCTCCAGCTGGGACCCTCTTGTCCTTTGAGACAGGTCAGGCCCTCTCCGCTGGCCAGCAACTTTTCCAAAGAATAAGATTTTAATCAGCGTTTATAATGTGATAAGAAAATCTGACACATGCTACAACATGAATCTTGGGGACATTATGCTAGTTGAAATAAGCCAGTCAAAAAAGACAAATATTGTAAAGTTCTACTCTCTCTTTATATATATATATATATGTGTGTGTGTGTGTGTGTGTGTGTGTGTGTGTATCTGTGAGCACATGTTTGCTGAGGACAGAGAGCCTCAAGTTTCATCCTGAGGTATAACATCCACTTTTTTTATATATATATATATATATATATATATGCATTTTCAAGGGGAGAGAGAGAGACAGAGAGAGAGAGATAGAGAGAGAGAGAGAACACCACCTTGTGAGTCTGGCTTATGTGGGTCCTGGGGAATTGAACCTGGGGCCTTAGGCACTGGAGGCAAGTGCCTTAACGGCTGAGCCATCTCCTCAGCCCACCATCCACTTTTTCTGAGAAGGGCTTTCAAGGGCCTGGAGCTCACCTCTTGGGTTAGGCTAGCTTCCAGCAAGCTCCAGGATCTGCAGTTACCCTCCCCAGCCCTGGGGTCACAGGAGCATGCCACTGTGCCCCTCTTTTACATGAGCTCTGGGATTGAACTCTGGCCCTCATACTTTCAGCACAAGCAGCATGTATAGTTCTATTTATATGAGGTATTTATGTCTAAAATGGTCAAATTCACAGAGGCTGCAAGTAGAATGGAGGTTCCCAGGGTCTGGGGATGGGGGATGGGAGTTATTGTTTAATGATACAGAGTTCGAGTTTTGCCAGATGAGAATGGTTTAGAAATTGGTTGCACAACAGTATGAATATATTTAACACTACTGAAGCACACACCTGGAAATGGTGAATATGATTAAAAATGTTTAAAGTGATAAATTTTATGTTTGAGTATTTTACCATAATTTTTAAAAAATCCCAGTAAAGGAAGGGCTGAGCACACAGGAAGTGCTTGACTTCACAATCTCAATCAACATTGGCTGAGTGAAGATGGATTTAAAAAACAAAAACCTACAGCTGAACCAGGTGTGGTGGCTCACACTTTTAATCCTAGCACTCAGGAGGCTGAAGTAGGAGGATCTCCATGAGTAAGAGGCCAACTTGGGCTACAGAGTGAGTTCCAGATCAGCCTGGGCTACAGAGAGAACCCTGTCTCTCTGTAGCCTATTAGTCACAATGACCTTTTCCTTGGGGTGATAAATAAGTTATCTCTCCTTTTCTCATCTCAAAGCCAACATTTTCTATTTCGGACAATTTTGAGGACAGCATGTCACTGAGTTCGGCTGAGCGGGTGTCCTCCCTGAGACCTGTCTGTCCTCATCCTCTGGTGGGAGTCAATTTCCTGCTGATGGGAGGCAGCAAGGTCCTGGGTTATACAACTCCAAAACCACAAGGGAGCTGGGATTAAAGAGGCTTCTTTCCTGCCTACTAACACCTAAGCACAGAAAGCACTGTAAGCACAAGCGACTAACAGAGGTCTTATCTTTCCCACCAGGGCCTTCCCACTCCATAGTAGCAGGCAGTGAGGGAAGGTCCTCCCTGGAGTCTTGTCAGTGGAAATGCTGTTCAAAAAGACATCCATGAAGCTGGGTGTGGTGGCACGAGCCTTTAAGAGGCAGAGGTAGGAGGCTCTCTTTGAGTTCCAGGCCAGCCTGGGATAGATAAGACCTACCTTGAAAAAACAAAACAGCAAAAGATACCAATCAGCCATGGCTGCACCGTGTTAACAGAGATGGGCTGTGTGTTCACAGCAGGACTCACAGGCTGGAAATAGGTGTCAGGTCCCTTGGGATCATGACATTTCCCCCCCCCAAAAAAAAATACAGCTGGTTCTCTGACCACCTGGATGTCTCCTGGAGCCCCTGGTGTCCAGCCTTCTGTGCAGGCCTGGGTCACCTGCTTTCCTACCTGATCACTAATCCTCCCCTCCTAACCCAGGCAAAGTCAGAGAGACACAGAACAGACTGCATTGCCATATTTGGAGACACAGGCAGGCAGAATTCACCAACAGGGGATTTGGTTAAGATCTCTATCCTCCAGGATTTCTGGGTTTGGAATATTCCCTTAATGCCTGATGCCCTTTTTTTAATCCAGCCAAATGAGTGTCTTTCTCTTTCCAACAGGTAAACATAACCACTGTATCCCCAAGGCTCTGGTATCCCTGCTCACTAGGAGTGGGGCAAGAGACATCAGCAATCTCCTCCTAGTCAAAACCAACAGGGTTCTTGACTTTGAAGGCTAGGGAATGTGAGAAGCTGCATCCTGGCTCTTGGCACAAACCCAGGGCTCCATGGGCGAGACTCTAGGGCAGCTGCTTTTCTCTGTGGCTTTAACAACTCCCTCCTGCTTGGACCATATCTGACACCCTGGCTGCTCCTGAGACTCGAGAATCATCTGTCCACTATTATGTGGGCTCCAAACAGGCTGCTCAGATCCTGCTGAGCTGGAAGCAATGGGTCCTCTGCAGGTTCTGGGAGATGGGGAGTGAATCAGAACAGGTGTGTTTCCCAGATCTCTTGCCTTCTCCCTTGGGGGTGGGGGTAGCATTAGAACTAGGTGACCACTGAGAGAGTATCCCCACAGGGACACCAGGGGAGCCACTGGTTGTGATGGAAACAGCATAGATCCTCCATCCTCAGAGAGGCATTAACCAACCAAATAGCAGAAGAACCCAGTCAAATAGCTTCTCACTAATTGCTGGCTCTCCTTTCTATGATTACTAAAGAAAACATGAGCTCCTTACCAGAGCAGGTAAGACTGTCCATTTCTGGTGCAAATACTGAAATTAACCTGCCATAAAACTAGGAATCTTTTGTAGCTTTCTGGGTGTCAGTCCCTTTGGTCTGTGCTCAAACCAGAGGAAAAACGTCCCATTACATGGGGACATCCAGGACTTCAGGGTGGGGACACAGATTTTTCAGTTAATTATAAAGAAGCCAGTCATAGGAGGCAAAGCAGCGGTGTATTGAGGCCTTGCCCAACAGTGCTCAAACAATTCCACATGTGTCCTGCAGGGGACAGCATTCCTCTAGCAATGACTCCACCACATACTTAGGAGTACTGCATGAAATGCATTTAATTGACCCAGGAATAGGTTTTGAGTTGGGTGAATATATATTATATATAATTAGTATATACATATATATACATGTACACACATACAAATCAGTAAGCAATTCCAGCCCTACATATTTTCATATAGATGCTGCTTGTCTATGCACTGCGCTAGCTAGGTACGTACTGGTGTTAAACAAGTAAACACTTAGGGAATTAATCTGTTAGTTGGAGACAACCCGGACTTAACTTGCCTGAGGCATGGAGATGACGGCGAGAATAGAAGAAAACAAAACAGGGATTGAGAGTGTGCAAGGAAAAGCACTGGGAACATTGGAACGTGTGTCCCCCTCCCAGGCTCATGTTAAAATTTCATGGCCATTATAACAATACTAAGAGGTCTGGACCTTCACGAGAATTACGAGGGCTCTGCCCTAGGTGACTGAGATTAAAATCACCTTTGCAGGAGTGGGTTACCATGCAATGGTACTTTTGTTGTTTCTTGGTTTTTGAGGTAGGGTCTCTCTCTAGCCCAGGCTGTCCTAGACTTTACTGCGTAGTCTCAGGGTGGCCTTGAACTCATGGGGATCCCCCACCTCTATCTTCCAAGCACTGGGATTAAAGGTATGCACCCCACCATGCCCAGCCTGCAATGATTCCTTTTAGAAGAACAAGTTGGGCTCCCTTTTACTTTGGCTCACCCTCCCTTGTCCCGTCCACCATGGTGATAGAGTGAAGACAAACTGGCTAGGTACTAATCCACTGACACTGGATCAGAGTTCACATCTGTGAGCCAATGTTTCTAGGTTGGTTTATTGTTTTGAGGCAGTGTTTCACTCTAGCTCAGGCCAGCGTCCAATTTGTAGCAACCCTCCTGCCTCAGCCTTCTGAGCGCTGAGATTATAGATTTGGGTCATCTCGCCCAGCAGTTCCTGGTCTTCCACGAAGTGCCCAGTTGCAGGTGTTCTGGTATACAGAATGGACTAAGACATGCTTCTTTCTGGTGACTAGCTTCCCCAGGAAAGCCAATGCACTTGAAAATTCCCAAAAGACCTTTCTCCAAGAGCAAGCTGTCATTCATTTAATTCTCACAAGACCAGAGAGCCAGCCATCGTCCTCATTTCAAAGTTCATTCCGCATACATACTGGATAAACAATTCCGTGTTTATGCAGGTTTAAAGCTTTTACATTTGCCCTCGAGGGCACTGGCTCTAAAGACCCCCCAGAGCACACTGATCGCAGGACAGTCCAGCTGGCCTTGGCAATCACTGAGGTTCCCAGGGGCTGCTCCTTCTGCTGGGAATTGTCCTGTAGTGTCCATCCCTCAGAACAACTTAGTATTCTAAACGGCGGGAAATGGACACGTGTGTCCTACTAGTGTCTCAGCACCCAGACCATTTTTCCGGAGACCAACAGACCCAGGTTCAGAGGATGGTTCACAGCTGAGGGACACACACCACAGCCCCCAGCTTCCTGGAGGGTAGTGGTCTTCCACAAAGCTTCGGTGTCACCCCTAGTGAAACTGAAGCAACCAACATCTATTGGCCCATCACAGGCCCACATCCCCATGTGGTGGGGTTCATGGTTGATGGCTTCATTGGTGAAGCATGCTGGGAGAGGCACACACAGCAAGACAGCCCAGCTGGAAGAAGCTGTGATCTGGTGATCAGTAGGGCCACAGACAGCTGCTTGATTATGGAGAATACAGGAGCCTGGGCCCCCGGTGTCCACTCCTGAGTGGGCTGTGTGTCCTATGGGAGAGCCTGCAGTGTTGCTGCTGACCCCAGCACCCAGCTAGGGACATGGTGGGATCCCACCTCTCTCATACTCTCTGGAAGGGTAGTGTCAAGGCTTTATGTGAAGGAGTTCATCTGAGGGAGGACTGGGTTATTCCATAGCCAGGGCAACCCCAAGGCAGAGATACTGTGATTAGAATGTTGGGTGCTGTGAGCCTATGGCTGATGTCCTAGGGACCCTTTATCCCTGCCCTAGGAAGAGGAATCAGTGAGGGAACTTGGCAAAGATTGTGTACCAGTGCCAGAAGCAAAGAGAAAGTTAGCAAGTGTCATGTGGGGAAGTGAAGTCCCCCTTGGGGACATAAAGCCATCCATCATTCAGAAGGACCAGGGGCAAGCTGGGCATGGTGGCGCACGCCTTTAATCCCAGCACTCGGGAGGCAGAGGTAGGAGGATCACCGTGAATTCAAGGCCACCCTGAGACTAGAGAGTGAATTCCAGGTCAGCCTGGGCTAGAGTGAGACCCTACCTCGGAAAAAAAAAAAAAAAAAAACAAGGATCAGGGGCAGAGCAAGAGAGTCAGAGTGGGCACCAAGAAGCTAGGGTTCTCAGCCAGCAGGCATGGGCCTGCCCCCATGGGTGGACAGTCTCTCTCTACCTAACTGTCTAACCAACAGAAATCACACCCAGCCAGGCCTCTTCCTCACCTCAGCAGGATAACCAGGCAGCACCGAGTGTGGGCCGGTTCTGCCTAGTGTGTCAGTGTGTCTGAGGGAGGTGTGCCCCATCCTTTGAGGGGGAAGTTGGTCTCCCAGGTAGAGCTCTGGTGGGGAGGAACCAGAAGGAATCAGGCCTCCCTCTGCCACCCTATCCCCACCAAGGAAAAATGGGAGGCAGGGGAGGAGCTCCCATCACTTTCCACCCCTTGGGAGCGCAGAGGGTGCTCCAGGCTGGGTGGCCATGATGTGGTAGATGGATTCCCTGAAGCGCTGGTCTCTGCTCAGTCTCTTGGCCACCTCCTTTAGCTCCTCGATGTTGTTGGCTTCTAGCTGGGAAGTCATGAAGGACTGGGATGGCTTCACTGGGGAGACAGGGCATCATGAATGGCACTCCCTCTTGCCAGGCTTTATCCCTGCCCCAGCCCACCCTGCCTCCCTCAACCCAACCCTCTGTTCTACTGAGCTTCTTTTAGCCCCTTCCTGCCCATGGGCTTCCAGAATGTCTCAAGAAACCCACGGCCGGTGGAGCTAAGTTCAAGGGAGGCCTCATCAGCCCTCATCCTCTAACCCTGGGAGAGCTCACTGTCATTCCAGGTGGTGCTGGAGCGGCGGCGGTGGAAGCGGCAGCTCTTGATCCGGCGAGTGGCCGCCTTGTGGATGTACACCGAGTTCTTCATGATGACCGGCATCTTGGCTTCCAGCTCCGCATTTCGGATACATTCCTCAAAGAACCCTATGGTGGAAGGACCCAGGTGGGCAGTCTGACTAGGGTCATCCCTCCTTCCTAAGGATCCTGGAGGGGGTCCCATCCCTTGGAGACAAGAGCCACCTGCTGGGGGGGATCCTTTGCACCTCAAACCATAATCTGCAGTCATTGCAGGGTGAGAGGCTCTGAGCTTTTGAGAAGAAACTCCCTCCCCCATCCCAGTTCCAACCAGCACCACAGAGCCAAGCTCTATCTCAGGCTCTGCTGAGCATGATGGGAGGGAGGCCTTACTTTTCAGATGGCTCACATCGGCCCGCATCCTCTCCTCTTTCTCCTTGTTCCGCACCTTGGAGTTGAGCCCTTGCTCTAGGCTCCGCAGGGCCCCCTCGGCCTCCCGCAGACGTCTTTCCAGGTCCATGCGGACCTTCACCTCAGCCTGATGAGAGGGACAGGCAAGAGTCAAGTACAGGGAGCAGTTACCACCTTGCCAAGGCAGCCTGCACTGTTGCATCTTCATGGTCACCTTGGCTGTCCGAGAGGGCATTTCCAGAGGGTTAGCTCAGAAGACCCACCCGAATGTGGGTAGTAGCACCTCATGGGCTCTGGTCCCAGACCCAAGAAGAAGGAAAAAAGGAGCTTGGTGGGTGGCACATGCCTTTAATCTCAGCACTCAGGAGGCCGAGGTACTCTGAGGGGCTCAGTGACCTTGGCTAGAAGTTTCCATATTCTGTTTCCATGCCTCACCTATGATGCAGAGGCAGGGCTTGGCCCCTGCTCCCAACCCCTTGTGGCGCCTTGGGCCCTCCCCAGCTGGGCAGGTGGGCAGAGGGCTTGGGTCAGGGAAGCACAGGGTCAGGGAAGGCCCCATGCCTCGCACCTTGAGCTCCCGCTCGGCCTGCTGCTTCTCTGCCGTCAGCTCCTGCAGCGAGCTCTGCAGTGCCTGGGACTGACTCGAGTAGAACTCTCGCTCTTCCTCCAGGGCCCGTGAGCGCTCCTCGTTCTCCTTCATCCTGCCAGAGAGAAGGGTGCTTCCTGGACTCTCACCCATCAAAGGAGCTTGTTGCTATGGAGAGCTTGAATTCCCAGAACTTTCTGGGTCTAGGCAGCCAGGGGATGAGAGGCTTGGTATGGTCAGGAATGGCAGCCCTAGGCTTAGAGGTCCAGGGTTTGCCACTTCTGTGACCTCGGAGAAGTCCGGTGAGCCCACTGAGGCTCAGATGCCTCATGGATAGAAGGGGGTTAAGGGAACCAGCCTGGACTGTTCTGTACTGTTCACCATTACAATACACAATCATCAAGTCGGCTTTGGGTAACAAAGACTCTACTTCCATTTGCCTTCTGGGAAAACCAAGTCCTAGGCAAAAAGGATGTGAGTGACCCATCTGGTCAATGCCAGCTAGAACCTGAGTCCAGCTGTGAACTGGAGGAACGTTACCAACGCCCAAGCATCCTTGAGCAGGGGGCGGGTTCTCGAGGGCCTTACCGCTTCTCTGCCAGGAGCTTCTCAGCCAGGAGTTGCTGCATCTTCTCCTCTATCTGCCTGAGGTTGCTATGGAGATCCCCACTGTCCGCAGGCTGCTGGCTCTGATTGGCCTGTGACTGCGGCTGGTTCTTATCCTCCTCCAGCATCTCTAGGGTTTTCTTCTTCTCTATGGAGAGTTCCTGGCACAGAAACCGGGGAGAACAGAGAGCGTGCAGGTGAGATGCTCCAGCATGGCTTCCCCACCTGCCTTTCCATCCCAGGGAGGGAGCCCGTCTCCCTCAGTCCTCGGTGAAGGACACCTGAAATGACTCATTCCACGATCTCCTTTCTCATAGCAAGGTTATCAGTGAAGATAGCCAAGGAGGAGCCGATGAAAATGGCATCTACTGGAACCCAAGGCCGAAGGACACTTCTGGATTTCTTGTTCTTCCAGGAGGAGAGGTAATAGGTTCATGTGAAAAAAAATGCCCAATGAGGGCTGGGGAGATGGCTTAGCGGTTAAAGCACTTGCCTCCAGTGCCTAAGGCCCCGGGTTCAATTCCCCAGTACCCACATAAGCCAGACCCACAAGGTGGTGGCCCTGGTGCATTCTCTCTCTCTCTCTGCTTGAAAATGAATAAATAAAATATTTTTAAAAACCAAGCTGTTTAAAAAAATGCCCAATGAGAGCATTCTAAGTAAAGATCTAGACATTCTCTGCATTGATCATCTGGGAGTTTAGACTACACTATAATTCTTGGGTTGAAAATATCCATGGATGGGACAGAGAGAGACCTCAGAGGATAAAGAGTTTTACTGCAAAGCCTAACAACCCAGGTTCAATTCCCCAGTACCCAATTCCCTAGTACCCAAATAAAGCCAGCTGCACAAAGTGGCACATGCATCTGGAGTTTGTTTGCAGAGGCTGAAGGCCCCAGCAACCCATTCTCTGTCTTTCTTCTATCTCTCTGCTTGCAAATAAATAAATAAATATTTTTTAAAGAAAATATCCATAAACAACTCCCCATTTTGTGTAGCAGGGAAGGATAAACCAAGGTACCACAAAAAGCCCCATCATGCAAAGAAGATTAGAAAACCTTGCAGCTTTCAAGGAAATTCATGGATTCATTAAACAGGGCCACTGTGTGCTGGACTCACTCCAGGTGCTGGGTTTGGAGAGGCCATTAAAACATGGCCAAGGGAAGCCCACAGTTTGGAAGACACAACCTTGAGTGTTAATCCCACATTAACACTCAATTGGTGTTAATGACTCAACTGGTCAAGTGTTTGCTGTGCAACAGAGCTCCAAGCATACGCCTGCCTAGAAGAATCTAGGAAGCTTGACCAAGGAGATATTGGAGCTGAGTCTTAGAAGGATGAATAATTCTCCAGGTAAAGAAGATGTGCAAAGGAAATACCATATAGAAGGAACAGTATGGGTAGAGGCTGGAAGATAAAAGAGCTTGTTTTCCTTGGGGATCTCAACTCAGTGGTTGGAGCAGGAGTTGAGGTGTCATTATGCAGGTAAGAAGAGGCTAGGGTCAGATTTTGAACTAACATACATGTTAAGGAGTTTGAGCCGGGCATGGTGGCGCACGCCTTTAATCCCAGCACTCGGGGAGGCAGAGGTAGGAGGATTGCTGTGAGTTCAAGGCCACCCTGAGATACATAATGAATTCCAGGTCAGCCTGGACTAGAGCGAGACCCTACCTCGAAAAACCAAAAAAAAAAAAAAAAAAAAAAAAAAGGAGTTTGTACTTTGGCCTTGACAAGGATCACTTCCCGTCACAGCTTTTTTGGTATCAGATGAAGGTGACCCTTCATGCTCAACCTCAACCGGGAGCAGCTAAGTGAAGGGCCGTAGAAGGATGTGGTAAGTGGCTCCGGTGCCCACACTAACCAATCCTTCCTCAGGTATAAAAATACAAGCACTACGCAAAGCAAGTTTCCAGAGGCCATGGTCATTGCAAGGGCAAGCTGGCATTTGCCTTCTGGGTCTGGGAAGAACCAGTCCATGCTTTGGACCTCATGTGTTAACTGGAATTCCCAATTATCCATCAAGGAGAGCCTCTAGATCAGTGCCAGTCCCACTGCCCCAGAGACACATAAGAGAAAAACCAGTATCGTGAGGTCCAATCAGCTAGTCTACCTTCCAGTAGCCTCTCACCTCCAGCGTCTGCTGCAAGGACTCTGTGAGGTGTCTGAGTTCCTTTTTCTCTTGTTCCACACCCTTAAGGCATCTTGCAGTGAGCTCTAGCTCCCTGTAGGGACAGACAACAGTGTATGGCAGCCCTCAGCCCTCCCAACCTCTTGCACACAGACATGCTTCTGCCACACCTTCTGACAGCTCAGAAGGGCCCCTGATGGCTGGTGCTCTGCAACCCTGGGCTCACCAAGCAGCTGCAGGGTCTGGGCTACAAGGAGAACCTAGCCAATTAAGGTGTACTCACTCAGATGCATAAGTGCTGGTCAGGCAGGACATAGCTAGGGACATCCATAGGCAGAGAGAAGCACTGGAGAAACCAAGGGGTGCTGGACACTCACTGTTAAATCAGACATGTCTTCTCTTGGGGTAACTCTTGCCTTCTTTTTTTTTTTTTTTTTTTTTTAAGAATGGGCGCAACAAGGCCTCCAGCCACTGCTAACAAACTCCAGACACATGTGCCGCCACCGTGTGTATCTGGCTTTATGTGGGTACTGGGGAATCAAACTCAGGTCCTTCTGCTTTGCAGGCAAAGGCCTTAATGGCTAAGCCATCTCTCCAGCCTCCAGCTCTTGCCTTCTTACAAGCCTCAACCCCACAAAACTTCCCCCTTCCACATGGACTTGGGATGTCTTTCCTGTCTCCTGCTCAACTGTCCAAAGCCTCCTCATCTTACTCTGAAAGAACACACACAAATCTTAATTCTCATGACAGAAAATCTGCACTCTGCCTTCTAGAACCAAAACCATTAGTGTGTGAATATTTCTAGGCAAGAGTCTGGTTTTCACAGCCAGATAGTAAGATCCTGAAGGGAAGGGTGTTATCTTCTGTCCTAGGGTCTAAAACAGTTCCAGAAGCTAGGCAGATGCTTGGCTTGTTTACTTGGTAAGACTATGCATCTTGGCCTGGAGAGATGGCTCAGCAGTTAAGGCTTGCAGTGCCTAAGGCCCCCGGTTCAATTCCCCAGGACCCACAAGGTGGTGGCCCTGGTGCGCTCTCTCTCTCTCTCTCTCTCTCTCTCTCTCTCTCTCTCTCTCTCTCTCTCTCTTGTTCTCTCTCTGTATCTCTGCTTGAAAATGAATTTAAAAAAGACTGCGTCTGCTTGGTACTTTGTATGCTAAAAATTAATCAGGGTCGGAGAGATGACCTGATTGGTCAAGTTTTTGCTGTGCAAGCATAAAGACCTGAGCATGGTGCTCCTGTTTATGTCACTGCAAGAGAGCTGGAGGGCTCGCATCTTTCTCCAGGGACTGGAGCATTGAGAAGACAGCCTTAAAGAAGACCCAGCCAAGGCTGGCGCATTCCTCCCGCTGCTCGCGAGGCCCCAGCATCACCTCTTGATCTGCTCCTGCTCCACTCTCAGCTCCTGCACCACCTCCTCAAACTGCTGCTTCTCAGCCTCCAGCACCTGATTCAGCCGCTCCAGCTCCTGAAGAACACCAGAGAGGAAAAGTCATGGAGAGGACACAGAGCCCCTGAGCCTGCAAAAGGACCGTCTATATTGTGGCTCAGTCCCAGTAATAGACTGGGCCAGACTTCCAAGTCCCGAGGGACCCTAGCTCCACTTGGTGGCACACGATCTAAACTAAATGAAGATCTGTGATGAACTTGGACCATGAAATAGTTAGCAGGCTGAAGGCAGGGCTTAGACATGACCTCAACCTAGGTCCTTTGGCAGATGTGATTATAACTGGATTTGCTCCTCTGGGTGACTCCAATGACTAACACCCTAAGGAAAAGAGCAAAAAGCAGGGAGCATGCATTTCCCATACACAGAATGACATTCATCAGAAGTGCCATAGAAAAGCCATCGCCAACACAAGTCAGAGAACAAGGGCACTTACTTTCCTACAAGTCAGCTGAGTCAAGTGAACAGCCTTTATCTCCTTGCTGCTACGTAGGGGTGCAGGAAACACAGGAAACCCACGGTAAATCCCAGGGGCCTAGACCAGTCCCTTCGGGAAACCAACCAGTCTGAATGGATTCTTAGTAAGCTGGAGGCCCCAGGAACCCTGGGGTTCAGTGGCAGGTGGTATTGGGGGTACACTTTATGAGAACTTTTAAAAAAAATTTTTTTTTTGGTTTTTTGAGGTAGGGTGTTGCTCTAGTCCAGGCTGACCTGGAATTCACTATGTAGTCTCAGGGTGTTAAAAATATTTTTTATTTGCAAGAAAGCATAAGAAAGTGAGAGTGAGAACATGGGTACTCCAGGGTCTCTTGCTACTGCAAAAGAACTCAAGATGTGTATCACTTTGTGCACTTGGTTTTATGTGGGAACTGGGAAATCAAACCTAATCTGTTGGGCTTTGCAAGCCAGTACCTTTAACTCCTGAGCCATCTTCCCAGCCCCTCATGAGAAGTTGTGAAGCATTTTAAAAAATATTTTATTTATTCATTTTCAAGCAGAGAGATATAGACAGAGAGAGAGAGAGAGAGAGAGAGAGAGAGAGAGAGAGAGAGAGAGAAATTCACCAGGGCCACCACCTTGTGGGTCTGGTCTATGTGGGTCCTGGGGAATTGAACCTGGGGCCTTAGGCACTGGAGGAAAGTGCCTTAACCGCTGAGCCATCTCTCCAGCCCTTTTTTTTTTAAGTGAAGCATTTTTATGATAACTACTATGCTCCTCCATATTTTATGCTGTGGGCACATATTATTTCTGAAACTGCTTTCTCACCTTCCAGCTCTAAATTACTCTTCTTATCTGGTGGCTTTGTTCACAAGTATAACAAATCCCTGCCAGGGGGTGGTGCTGTCTCTACGTAGGGGAAGTTGCTATTGACTTTGCAGAGATGCAGAGAAGTAAATTATGAGAGGGAAGACTGATTTCACATTTATCTAAATAACTGTTTCTTTCCTACCTAATTATTATTTCTGCTTTAGGTGTAGATCACTGGTTGCAAACTGACTCAGTTTGTCAAATGTGAGCATCACCTGAGCGGCTCACTGATATTTTGACATTCCTTAGGCACATGCATGGTAGAAATTCACCTGCTACAGGACAGACCCACAGGACTGTAAAGGCCAATGCACTGTGAACGGAAGTGTGCTACTTCTGGGCAGATGTCATTTGACAAGATGGTGTGTGAAATGCTACAGTCCCCTCCCCCTGGCACATGCTAGGTGCTCCCTTAGCCCAGGTTCCAGGAGTGACAGCACATGGATCAGAGCTCCAGTGAACTCATATAGCTATGTGATAAACACTCTTATGCTGTTATGAGCTGCAGACTATATGGGGGTTGTAGGCTGTTTGTAGAAGCCATGATCTGGCCTTTGTCTGTATTTGAGATACCTATATAGACAAAATACAAATAAAATTAAAATTCTGTTCTTGAAGACCCTTCCTTTTTTCTGAGATAGTGTCTCATGTTTTTCAGGCTGGTTTCCAATTCACTAAGTAGCCAAGGATGACCTTGAACTTCTGATCCACCTGCCTCTCCCTTCTGAGTGTTAGAATTACAGATAGGCAGCACCACACCTGGTTTATGTAGTGCTAGGGATTGAACCAGGGCTTTGTACATGCTAGGCCAGCTTTCTACCAACTAAGTTATATACTTAGCCCTAGACCTCCTTTTAGTAAAAGAAAACTGTAGACTTTCAAAAAGTATAAAGTAAGAGACATGATATTGCTAATGATAATAAACCACTCTAGCCTTAAGTTCAACAAACTTGACTGATTCTGCTGTGATGGCTGCTGTGTAGGAGAGGCCTGGAGAACTTACCAGCTGCAAGATTTCCTGACCTACAAAATCACCACGGGGAGTTGCTCTCAAAGGTCTCAAGGCTTCTTCTACTTCAGAAATGATCACCTAGGAGCCAGCGAGGACCCTGCCCCACAACCTCACTTCACCCTCCCTGGGAAGCCCTTCCTTCACTGGAACTTACAGCTATTTCCCTTCACTTGCTATTACACTAGAAGATCTTTTTGTTGTCTAAATGGGGGAGGGCCCATGATTAAAACCCATTCCGTCCCTCAAATATTTCACATTGCCAGCAGATGCCAGCTGTACTCCAAGAACCAGAATGCAATCTGCCTGAACATTAAAAAAGAAAAAAAAACCCAGCCATTTGGCTTTCTCCTCTCAGTCCTTCAGTGGTTCCAAGCACACGGGATAAGATGCTTCTGTGGGGACGTGTGCAGGGGCCAGAGGAATAGGTGCCCATAAACAAAAACCCCCTGGGGTCAAAACCACTTTAAAGGACACTTGGTCTTCATCAGATTCTTCAATTTTCTGCTTGGCTTTTTGCCAAGCGGTGGTTCAAACTGCTGGAGAGGCTCTCACAGCAGGAAACCCACTGCTTCTTAAGTAGGCTATTTCACCCTTGAACAACGGGATAAAAAGGCTCTGTCCTGCCAGGTTCAGTGTTGTTACTATGAAACCCACAAATATAAAAGCATTGGTGAACTTGTTAAAAATCTTGGTAGGGTTCCAACAGAAGGGTGACACCTCATTTATGGAACAAAACACTGCTCCTCCCCCAGTCCCTCAAACCCCTGTCTTTGCCCAAACTTCTCTCCCTTCTGTAGCTGCCTCACTCCTGACCATTTCATCATTTCTTTCTGGAGCCTTTCTCCTCAGCTCTGAGCCCTGTGGATCCCAGGCAAGAAGACTGGTAAGGCCAAGGGCAACAGCAAGACCTGGCCACTTGAGGGTGTTATTTGTGTGTCCTTAGCACACTGAGAGAAGGGAGAAGCTCTTCGCCCTCTCCATTAAGCCCCAATCTGCCTCCCTCTCAACTTCCTGCATTGGTCCTTCCTTCTCCTCCTGAGACCATCGATCAAGACTAATTTATTTTTCTGTCAAATATTTAAAAGAGTGATTCTGTTCCCAAGTTTCCAGTCCTCAAAGCCAACCGATTCTTGTTTGCCATGCTTCTAGTATGGACATTATTATTTCTAGCTCTTGATAAAGCCGATTATACTCTTGGAAAGATCTCAGTGATAGAGCCTTCCTAATTAGAAAGACTTCATATAGTATCCTCAAAAGCAATTGACAAACTCAGTGCAATTCCAGGAAAGAGCCTGGTGAGATTTATATGTTGTATTTTTTGCGTATGGGTGTGTAGTGAGTGTTCGTGTATGGGCTCATATGTGTATGTGTGCACAAGTGTATGTGGAGGCCAGAGGTCAATGTCGGCTGTCTTCCTCAGGTGCTCTCCACCACCTTATTTTTTGAGACATGTCTCTCACTGAACCTAGAGTTCACAGCAAGCCCTAGAGACCCTACCTGTATCCACTTCCCAACGGTTGGGATTAAAGGTGTGTGCCACCATGCCTGGCTATTACATGGGTATTGGGTCCTCATGCTTGCAAACACTTTACCAACTGAGCGATCTCCCCAGGCCCCTGGTGACTTTTTTCTTATAATTCTTTTCATTCACACTACACCATTTTACTGAGTACTGAGTATGTTCCAAGTGCCAGCTAGGCTTTCCAGAGGATCTCAGGATACTCTCACGAGGAGAGGCCTTGAAGAACAGGGTAAAGCATGACTTCCCAAGTTCCTCACCTGCATAAGCCATGGATGGTGGTGCATTCCCTGAGACAGGAGGACAGAAGAGCGCCAGCCTTGCTGGGGAAGATCACAAACCTGACCTGAGACAAGATGTGTTTGCATCACCTTTGGACACCTGGTTGGAGGTGTGAAGTCAGTTGCTAAATGAAAGAGATGAAATTCAACAGAGAAAAGACTAGTGTGTTATCCTGGGGGTCCACATAAATGGCAAATGAAGCTATGGATTGTGGTCTAGATACCCTAAGATCTAGTGTAGAAAGAAAAGAAGAACTTGCTGGACCTCATGAAATGAGGCAGCACTAGCTTGGAGAGTTATTGGGCGGAGGACATGAGCTTACTCGCGCAAATTGCTGACATGTCAGTGTTTAACAAATGTCTAGTATTATCAATTCAAACCACAGAATTATCTGTGGTGGTGTGAATATAAAGCATCCCTCATAGTCTCATACTTAATCCCCAGCTAGTGGATCTATTGGGAGAGGTGTGTCACTGGGGACAGACCTTGGGATTCTTGCTTTTGTTTTTTTAAGGTAGGGTCCCACTACTTTAGCCCAGGCTAGCTTGGGACTCTATACCTCCAGGTTGGCCTCGAATTCACAGCACACACATCTGAAGTTTGTTTGCAGAGGCAGGATGTAATGTAATGGTGTGTCCATATTCTCTCTCTCTCTCTCTCTCTCTCTCTCTCTCTCTCTCTCTCTCTCTCTCTTTCTCTTAAATAAATAAAATAGGGCTGGAGAGATGGCTCAGCGGTTAAGGCACTTGCCTCCAGTGCCTGAGGCCCCAGGTTCAATTCCCCAGGACCCACATAAGCCAGACCCACAAGGTGGTGGCCCTGGTTCTCTCTCTCTCTCTCTCTCTCTCTCTCTCTCTCTCTCTCTCTCTCTCTCTGCTTGAAAATGAATAAATAAAATATTTAAAAAAATAAATAAAAAATTTTGTAAAAGAGTAAGAGATGGAGAAAAATATACCATGTTAGCACTAATAAATTTCTGATAGAGACAAAGTCAGAGCAAGGAGAGTTATCAAGAACAATGGTAAAGGAGTCTGTCTACACTACAAAAAGATCTATTTCATGTGTATGTGCACCAAAATACAGTGCATGAAGCAAAGACTGATGGAACTGCAAAGAGAAACAGATTCAGCCACCCTGTTATTTGGAGAGTTTGACATGATCTACCATAAACTGATAGATCCAGCAGCCAGAAAACCCATTAAACCCAGTAGCACCATCAATCAACTATATGTAATTGACTCCTGTGATGAAGTGAATGTTGATTTTCTCACAAAATTCAGTTGTTGAGGGCTGGGCATGTTGATAATCCCAGCAATGGGGAGGCTGAGGTAGGAGGATTGCCATGAGTTCAAGGCCTGCCTGGGGTACAAAGTGAGTTCCAGGTCACCCTAGGCTAGGATGACACCCTGCCTCAAAAAATTTCAAATGTTGGGTTGGAGAAATGGTTCAGCGGTTAAGGCACTTGCCTCCAGTGTCTAAGGCCCTGGGTTCAATTCCCCAGGACCCACATAAGCCAGACCCACAAGGTGGTGGCCCTGGTGCGCTCTCTCTCTCTCTCTCTCTCTCTCTCTCTCTCTCTCTCTCTCTCTCTCTCTCTCTCTCTCTCTCTCTCTCTCTTTTTTAATATAAATA
>PVHP010015483.1:0-37366 GCA_004024765.1 Zapus hudsonius
TTCCCAAAGTAATTTCATGTTTTCTGGTATTTCTGAGATGTTTTTAAATTTATCATATAGTAGGTCTAAAGAAATGTCCATGAAATCTATAAACTATATTCCTGCTGGTCTCTTTTGATTATTTTCTAAGGATTATCTTTAGGGAATCTGAAAAGGAGCTTTCATAGAATATTTTAGAGCTATTTCCCCTGGATCCAGCTATGCCTGAAACCATTGCTTCTCTTGAACTCACTAAAAAAAAAAAAAAAAAAAAAAAAAAAAAAAAAAAAAAAAAAAAAAAAAAAAAAAAAAAAAAAAAAAAAAAAAAAAAAAAAAAAAAAAAAAAAAAAAAAAAAAAAAAAAAAGCAAAGCAAAACAGCAGTAACAAAATCTTTCTGAAATCAATCAGAGCTGAATTCCAGCACTTGCCACTCAAGTAGACTCTTTGTTAAATAACAGGAGCGATGTATAGTTGAACTGAGTTGCCCTAGAGATGGAAGAAAACAAGGGCTCAAGGGAAGCTAATCTTAAATAAGAATATGTAAGTGGGTGTGGTGGCACATACCTGTGGTCACTTGAGAGACAGAGCCAAGAGAATCATGAGCCAGCTTGGGCAATATAGCAAGACTCTGGTCTGGTGGAAGGCTGGGCTGGTGGAGAGGGCTCCTCTGATGCTGTAAGGAAGTAGGAGAGGCTAATGGCTGACAACAGAACTTTCCTTCCCATTAGTACACTGGAGGATGCTATGGGAGATAATGCTTGCATGCTGATGATTGTTCCTCAGTGTTTCACCCTCAAGAGCATGAGTGTGAGCCCTTGCCACAAATCCTATAGTTGGTGCTGGCCCAGGGCTTCCCAGTACTATGCTGGGGTACAACAGGGTAACTCATTAGTTTTCCTGTGCACCCTGATGTGCCAAGAGAGCTTGTGAAGCAGTAGCAGAGGGCTGGCATGAGAACGTCTATCAACCATCCTAGAGTAGGTAAATCATCTGCCTCCCGCCCCCCAAATGTTTACCTTCGAATCCCCAGTAACTCTATGTTCAATTATGGCAAGGGGAATTTATGGCTGCAGATAGAGTTAAGGCTGATTATCAGCTAACTTCAAAATGAAAGTATCCTGGCAATTTGGGTGAACATAGAACTTTGTGAACATAGAACATGAGTCAGAAGATTCAGGATCTGAGAGATGGCACCATTTTGGGAAAGATAACCTGTCCTTGTTGGCTTTGGGATGGAAGACATGAACTCTTTCCTCTGACTCCAGAAAGGAATATAGCCATGCCAACAACTTGTTTTAGGGCTAGTGAGGTCCATTTCGGATATCTGATTTCCAAAATTATAATAAGTTTATTTTACTTTTAGACAGTCAAGACTGTGATAATTTGTCACAGCTGCAACAGAAAATCAATACAGTTTTTCATAGAGAACAGAAGTTCAGGGTTTGATGGCAAAACTGAGCAGCAGTAATGACAAAGGCAGATGTGGAGTGAGGGCCAGGCCTGTCCCTTCTGCTGGCACCACATTAGTTCAAGAATTAGTGTACATTTCTCAGAGGGATGACTTGCCCACCAATCATCATGATCCCATCAACAGGCAGTATGCAGTTCAGACAAGTATATTTTGTTCCTGATGCTCTAGATCAGACCCATGGTTTCATGCTTGCTAGGTGGTGTAGTTACCGTCTTCATTGCTGGGACAAAAACACGAACAAAGGCAGCTTTCAGTATCAAGGGGAAGTTTCATCTTGGTGGGGAAAGCATAGCCAGTCTGAGTAGGAAGCATGGATCATATCTCCACAGCAGTAGGAAGAAAGGAAGCCGGTTATCACACCCCAAGACATGTCTCCTTTTGCAAGGCTCCCTCTGTCAAAGGCTTCACCACCTTACCAAATTGCTACCAGCTGATGACCAAGTATTCAAAACACATAAGCCCATGTGGGGACATTCCATTCAAACTACCACACTGGACAAGTGCTCCACCACTGAGCTTAATTTTCAGCTCAAAACCAGATTTATTTTAATTTGGACAATCACCAGAATATTATGGAGCAATTTATATCTCAAAATTTCCTTTATCAACTGTCAATGTATCAATTCTGAGTTTTGTTCACTTAGAATCTTTTGAGTCACTTTTTAAAACAGTTATCAATATTGGAGAGATAGCTCAGCTGGTGACATGCTTGCATTACAAGCATGATGACCTGAATTAAATCCCCCGGACCCACGTTAGAGAAAAACAGCATATAAAACATGTACATCAAGTCTTGACCACTGTCCTTTTGCTGGTGGATTGGTAAAGGGAAGTTCATGTGATCTCCCTGTGATGCTATCCTCAGCATTAAGCACTGCTCTGTTTTTGTTGATAACTGTCACTAAACATTCGTAACTTGCTTCCATTTTGAGCAGTACCCAATTAACTCTGCAGACTACGTGGTCTGTTCTTGACCACTTACACCTCAGTGACTATCACAGGCCCAGGCCCTTCTCACCTCTTCTATCCTCATTGCTAAGGACATCCTGTCAACTGCTACCTTAAGGGCCCAGTAGGGTGAATTAACTAATTAACTAGTTGTCCCTCTATAAACACTGCCAGTGGTAGTTTGTCGAAACTTTCTTTTCATTCCATTCTCAGATCTACAAAATTTTCTTTATTTTCACTGAGCTCTAAAGCACCACATTACTAAAGATAGTTACCAGTTTTCCAAAGTTTTAATTAGAAGTTAATTTATGACTTCTATATATTCTATATAGTTTTTACCATGTATTGGAAATTGCAGAAAAATTAAATTAAATTTCACTTTAAGTGGGAGGACGGTACTAACAGGGCTACAGACGCCATATTAGTAGCCCCGAGTCACGTATTTGCCAGGCAGTCCTCTCTCTTCCCAGCTACTGTGAGCAGGAAGTTGTCGTCTAAACTCCCGGACACTGAATTTTACTTGTCATCTGTGACTGGTGTCAGATGTGATCCTTCAATAGCTTGAATAAATAATCAACCACACAGAAAGTGGACAGACTCAGACGCTGCTATTACTTATTCTAAAAGCCATTTGTAATGTATTGGTTTGGCTTGAACTTTTAATGTGACATTTGTTTTAATCAGATGGAGTAATAAATACGTTGCTCTAGGCTAAAAATGTTTTCTTCCCTCAGAACATCCAGATTCTTTATTTTTTTTTACCCAGCATTACTAGGAGAGAAGATAAAATCACCGTTATTTTATTTAGCTGACTGCCTGAGGGACAGATTTTTTTCAGTTAGTTTCACTGATGCATTAGCATTTGTGACACAGCAGAAGCTGGAACATTACAAATGTCTGTAATTGTTTGCATTGCTGTAGGGAATGTAATGTTGTTAATATCTATTACTGGACTAAATGAATGAATTAAATAGCCAGAAACAAATATGATTGTCAAGCATGATTTAGTTGGCATATAGCTTTGGAAGAACTGCCAAATTTAATATGTGAAGTCGAGTTTTTCTACAATATCTGCAAATGGCAGTGTTGGACACCTCTCCTTCCCCACTAGGTGGAGGCGTTGCTACATGCAGCAGGAAGATCATCTCCCTTGTATCTTTCATTGCTCTATTTCTATTACTCTGGGCATGCTTTTTCCCTTTGGAGGGGGGCCTAGCAATAAGAGAGTAAACTCAGGACAAGGGAAGTAGGGGAAGCCGAAGGGGAGGCTAGTAGGAGCACAAACTCCTTGGGGAGAGAGGTGGAGGTTTTTCATTAGTTTCTCAGTTTCTTCATTTATAGCCCCTGCTCATAGTTGTATAACTCAGAGCTGTTACATGGCTGCCTAGGGCCTCTCTTCCTTGGGCATTCCTGATATACATAAAAATATCCAGGGCTCTGTTGCTTCATATCTATTCAGATTCACGTTTGGAATCATGTAGTGCCACACTGTTGGGGCAGTTTATATGCATTAGACAGAGAGTCAGCATGTTTATAACAACCATCATATTATCATCACAACTATGAAGACATGGGTTATGAGCTAGCTTTCAGACATGTCAGCTAGCTAGGAAGATAATCTGCTCAACATTTAATATTGTGGTTCAATAAACAGAATATATAGCAGGAGACATTATTACAAAGGTGTGTGTGTGTGTGTGTGTGTGTGTGTGTGTGTGTGTGTGTGAACATGTCTGAGTGTGGAGGCCAGAGAACAACCTTGAGTGTCCTTCCTCAAGCGCTCTCCATCTTTTTTGAAGCAGGGTCTCTCATTGGACTTAAGTAGGCTGGCCACTGAGTGGCGAGGATCCTCCTGTCTCTGCCTCCCCAGTGCTGGGATTATAAGCATATGCTTCCACACCAATTAAAAAAATTTTTAATGTGGATATTGGAGATAAACTCAGTTCCTCATGCTTGTAAGGCAAACATTTTACTGACTGAGCTCTTTCCCAAGCCCACAAAGGTCCTTTAATCACAATATTTTCTTGAATCTTCAACAGTGACTTCTAGTGGGAAGCTGTGGAATGTTTAATAACAATGATATTCTTCTACTTTAGTATGCAAAATCCTTCCCTATATGTATGTCTGTGGCATATAAGGACCTCCTGGTATGGTTCAAGTTTTTCCTTTAAGGCTAAATGAAAATGCTTCTTAGGCCTCACATGCATGCAAATCCCAGCATTTGGGAAGCTGCAGCAGGAGGATTGTGAGTTCCAGGCCAGCCTAGGCTACAATGTCAGACCTTGTTGCTTAACACTAGTCACTTATGTGCCCTTGGCTCTAGCTAGCGTCTCCAGAGCACTCATGAGAAGAAAGAGATTAGGTGCAGGCAAACTCTCCAGGATGGGATGAGCAATCAACTTTCCCCACAGGAAGTTGGATAGAAGCCACCAGTACAGACCTCATTTCTGCTGTTGCTTTCATCACGTGCCTTAGGAGGTTAGTGCCTTCTGGGTCTTTGTCAGATTTAATAACTGGCATTATTTGGACAGTTCTTCTCTACCAACTCATGGATTATGAATTATGGCTTTCTGTTGCCTCAGATAATTTCAAATTTTGTGGCTGTAATTACCATGAATAGTGACACATACTTTCTTACCTACAGTGAGAGATTAACATTAATGCTTCATTAAATCAAATAATCCACTGCATGGTGGAGTGATGGGGAAAATGACGCTGTGCGTTTTCCATTTATCCAAAGACTGGATCTCCTGATGAGAAACAAGAGTCAGCTCCAGATAACAAAAACCTACCATCACAACCCCATTGCTTAGTAGACTGATTACTAGACCAAGATCACTGGCTCTTTTCCTCTTTCAATGATTTTTTTTTTTTTTCAAATCAAGGGCTTTTTGGCATTTTTCACTTCTTGTTTTTAGTCAGTGCCAAGGCAGTTCACAGTTTCGTTGGCCTCATCTCAAGACAAAGGCTTGATTCCTTCTTTCCCAGGAGGCTTCTGGGCCATGAATGTTCACACATTCAGCATCCTTTCTTTGTTTCACTTGTGCATTGGCCACAAGCCCTATAGCATATGCATATGATTTATTAATTTATGTATCACTGATCATATTATCAAGAGCCCCAAATAAGAAAGAAACCTTTGTAACAGGATACTAAATGAAACCCTTTCATTTGTTGCAGAGGAGGACAGAAGCCTCAACAACTGAAAGACATGAAGTCTGTGCCAAATATGTCTACATTCTAAGCAAAGGGCTGAACATGGAGAGCTGCTCTGCTATTTCCCAGCTTACAATGCCTCCTTCCTACCACCGGGCCTCAGATATCTCTCCTCCATACACTGGAGTATTCCATATTACTTACCTCAGTCCTAGGTCCCATGATCCACCCTCACCAAGATGTGCTTCAGAAAATATTCCTGAGAGTTTGATGTGCCTCCTAAGACTAGCATAAGAATCTGAGACCTGTTTCTGGGGGATATGGGGAAAGAAACAGGGCTGTGTGTGGAATGGTTCTTTTCCAGGGAACTGAAGCAGGACCTATCACTACCTGGCTTAGCTGGATGGGGTTGTCTTGCAAGACTACTGACAAGGGCAAAGTGACCCCACTGTCAAAGCACACAGCTTCGTGGGGACTCTATGGCCTGGCAGGAGGTTGAACAGCACCCACAGAGCTGGAGTTGTGAAGAGAGCCTTTGTGCCTGGTTTCTTGGGTGGAGTCACCCTCAAGTGCTCTCTGGGCAGCTGTTCAGCACAGTGGGCCCCAGAGCAAGGAGACCACGGTACCAGGTGGAAGGGGCTTTCATGGCCTTCCAGATCTTTCTCATCTCAGCCTGCGCTGTCCTCTTGCCAAGAACAAAGAAGAGAAAGTAGAGAGATCCTTGTTCTGGTCTTTCCCACTGCAGATTTCTGGTCTGGGAGAGGAAGGGAGATAAATTTGGATAAAAACTGAAGTTTAGTGATTGCCTACAATGCACATAGGACATTTTATGATCAGAGGCTGGCTTGAGGGTAGAAGGGATCTTCCTAGGATTTCTTTCAAGGCAGGAGAGGAGCAAGCTGGGAAAGCCCTCAGGAAGGGCTGAGCCCAAAGGGTGCTGCTCCTACTTGCATTCTCCACTCCAGGGGTCCTGGTTTGTCCAGCAAAAGATTGTTCTGAAAGCTCCTTGTCAGGTGGTAGTGAACACTGGGAAGTGGTTGAGGCTAGTTGATCTTAGTCAACAATGTTCTGAGGGAGAGCTCCAGAGATGATGGATGGTGATTGCAGCGAGGTGATCACGTTTGTTCACATTTGTTCCAACTCGCCCAGATGCATGCATTCTTGATATATCTGTTAGCCTGTGATAAAACTGTTCAAAAATCCAAGCAAAAAAAGCAAGAGAGTTGAGTCTGTGGGTCTTCCTTCTAAGAACCAAGAGCTAGTGGGCCCAAAGCATCACGTGACAGCTTTTTCTTGTATCACACCCACCTATTCAGTGGGCAGAGTGAGTAAATTCAGGCCCTTGAAGTTACTTTTAAAATCTTGTATAGACTTTTTTTCTTTCTATTCTTTTGAAAAAAATAAGGAATATAATGTTAAGAATGAATTTCAGATACACTTTCACAACTCTGAGTTTATGAACTCTTCCATCAGCGTGGTTCCTGGACACCTTCCTGGTCACATAGTCAGTTTTGAAGTCAGAGTGAAGGCCACTAAGAGGTAACTTAAAAAATATTCGAGAATTCTTTTCCTATCAGTTCCCAGATATTTCTTTTTTCTAGAGTTTCTTACAGAATACAAAATAGAACATAGAGGCTAGCTCTTATTCCCCTGGCTTTTTCAGTGGTGGAAATTAGTTTGAATTTAGATATTTGCATGAAATTACTTACTTATTCATAAAATGTGTTCATAAACTTCTCCAGCCACAGTCCACATGTAAGCAATTAAAGATAACAAAATGAACCTTTTCTTTGGCTGAAAATGGCTGAATGAAGTACTTTGGGGCCTAAGGTAAAAGTGAGGCTCCCCTACCCAACATCAAAGAGCAATAGGAATAGATAATCATTAATGGTTGGCCTTAGCACTTTGCAAATATTAAACCCCTGACACCAGTGAGGCAGATGTTGTTTTCTGTTTTCACCAATGAGAAAGCTGTTTAAGAAATTAAGAAGCAAATGATGAAGGAATATTGGCCTAAGCCTTTTGCTTGTGAGACCTGTAATGGGAAAGGTGGGAACAAATCCATTGTATCTCTCTTTTTATCCCTCATTTCCCCAAGTAAAAGCTGCACAGAATTTAAAGAAAATTTTTCAACAATATTACTGCCCCCCCCTTTGCCTGTTTTTTTTTGAAGAATTTTAAGATCAAGAAAAATCTAGCCCTGTAATTAAAATGTGAAAACAAAAGCTATTTGTGGTAGAAAAATACATCCCATTAATGTGATTTCCTTGTGGCAGACTGACAAGTTCAAAGCTGTAATGCATGTTGCCATGGGTACCAGATTCTATTTGCTCTGCTGGTTCACTTTACTTAGCTACTAAAGGAGGAGGGTAGCGCTCAGCCAGGAATCACAGCATTGTTAGAATAGATTTGTAATTTTTGTATAATACCTTCTCTGGGTAAATCTGTACAGATAACAGCTGCAAACAGTTGCTTCCATGCAGGAGTTTTCTGAATCCCTTGGGAATATGGACTGCAAAAGGTGCAGGGCAGAGTGCATTGTCTCCATCTCAAATGTGTCATCCATAACAATCTGTCAATAAATATTTGTTCAAAAGATAGGGGATGAATGAATGGATAACTCATTATCATGCACTGGATTAGACTTTGGCGTAAAAAAAAAGCAGGTTGAGGAAGAAACTACAATGAAAAGATGCAGCAGAGGAGAGACAGGAAATGCCAGGAGAGAGAAGCAAGCAGAGATTCTGGATTGCTTTATAATCATTTGGGCACAGGGGTGCAGAATGTAATCTGCCCTTTTGTGCAGAGTTGGGGACGATGGGATGGGATGGGGAGAGTGGGGGAGGAAACACTGATGAAGGATAAAAGTGCCACTTTTCCTGATGCCATCACAGACAAATCCAGAAAAAAGCAACCCATACACAAAAACCTCAGCTGATAATGTCCTGTGTCCACCCTCGTCTAACTTTCTCGTTTCATTAGATGTGTGGTGCCTCAACAAGGAAGTGATAAATGGCTGAACCGAAGTGCCAGGAGTGGTTCCCTGGTGCTGAGCCAAAGAATGAAGTTTTGCTTCATTTGTTTCATGTGATTGGGGCCAGGTGACTTTCATTTTGAATTATGCATTTTCCTTCCCTGACAGATGAAGCCTCCTGCCAGTGTCTTCCAATCAGAGAAGGCTCCTGCTCGTTGGGTGCAGCAGCGACGCTTCACATTTAAAATGATGGCTCCAGGATGGCCAAGGGAGTAGCAATATTTCACACTGCTCGTCTTCCTTCCCTCTTACTCTTCCCCCATGCTTGCTGTTGTCTAAGCAGATCCTGGCAGTGTCTTTTGTATCTGCATGATGCCTAAGTAAGCAAAAGGCAGGCTAAAGCAAATGTCTTCCAAATCTCCACTTACCATGAACACAAATTGTGGTTTCAGCTTTTTTGCTTGATGCAAATCAGCTGACAGATGTATACCGTTGGCAGCAAATCTTACAAGGGACGTGGCCCTATCTGCTGCAGAAGTGAAATCTCCATTTTCCCTCTACAATTAGGAAATATGATGAATTGGTGTTAATACCCCCTGACATCTCTCCTATGTGACCTCCCCAGAAACTCCATAGACACCTTTCCAGAACTCCCAGATATCTGATGGTTAAGGCTACCCCTTTTTGGTTTATCTTTCTTTTTAAAAAAATATTTTATTTATTTATTTTTCAAGCAGAGAGATACAAAGAGAGAGAGAGAGAGAGAGAGAGAGAGAGAGAGAGAGAGAGAGAGAGAGAGAGAGAGAGAACACCAGGGCCACCACCTTGTGGGTCTGGCTTATGTGGGTCCTGGGGAATTGAACCCAGGGCCTTAGGCATTGGAGGCAAGTGCCTTATCCACTGAGCCATCTCTCCAGCCCTGGTTTATCTTTCTGAGTTCCAGACTACTCTTGATGCATTGCCACAGCTCTCCCAAACACTGCTGCTGCTAATCATCCTCTTCGTGCTTATGATGCTTTGGTGATTATAGACAGTATTGATGATTGCCAATAGTCATACTTCATAACAAATATAAATATATAATATTCACACCTCCTTGAATATGCCTATGAAAATAATGATAGACAAAACCAGGCAAGGGTATTGTTAAATCAGTATAGAAATGCAGCCTTGGAGGCAGGGGAAGAAGGGCTGGGCAAAAAAAGGCCCGAGGAAAAGTGATTTTAAAAAATCTGTTTTAAATTGTGTATCATTTAAATTATTTAATGTCTTAAACTTTCCAAAAATTCCAGTAAGGTTTACTCCATAGAAAGATAGGTACCGTTCATCTTGGACTTTTGAAACACCCCTGGTACCTTGTGATATACATATGAACATGGATAGTGGCAAATCTTAAATTTCAATGACGAAAGTTCCATTGATTACTTTGTTATTCTTTAAAAAGTTTTATCAGTGTAAGTATGTATAATAAAATGATATTTGTTTGGGGAATTGGGGATAACAACTCATTGTTTGCCCACTAAATAATGTAACTCATTATGGACAATAAAAATATATATAAAAATAATATTTGTTTTTGTAAACCAGATCATATAGAAGAATATAAAGTTTCATTAGAGAATTTGCTAATAATAATTTGCTGATTATTTTTAGACTAGAAATGCATATTGTTATATGGCTTATAATTTATTATAAAACACTTAATCATGTTTTATCTTTAATCAGTACCGCAGGGATTTCTAATTAGGCTTTCCCAGGCTCTAGTCAAGGTCAACACAACCAAGGTGGCTTGTCACCAAGGAAAGACTAATCAGAAGGCCACATTCTGTAAGAACTGGAAAGCTCTATGTAGGTTAGAGATTATTTTTCCTTAGTGAAATGACAAGTGCTTAAATCTGTGAACCGTTTCTTGTCTTTGAGGAAGAGGGAGCAGGAATCCAAGGTCAGCTGTGGTCCCAAAAGGAAGAGAATGGTCTCTGTTTGGAACCAAGAGAAGAGATCATGACAGTGCTTGTAATTACCTGCTAATAAATTATTGTCGATTCCACAAAAGTTCAAATTGAGACTTATTTTCACTTTAAGCCGTGGGAGGCAGTTAAAGGTGAAGAGGCCGTAATTACCGCCTGCTTCTAGTCTTCAGAGGCTTCAACTGGTCTTCAGCAAGAATCAAATGATTGTCGAAGTGGTATTTTGAGTCTGTTCCCAATACATGCATTCAATATGAAAAATAATGAATAGTTTTTTGAAGTATACACATTTAAAAACAGCGAACAAGATTATAAAATCTATTCTGCCTGTCCCAAATATAGTATGGGGAAAATTATGATAGTCTCGAGTACCAGTAGAATACCAGCGGGGGAGAATTTTGATTAGGTGAACTTTTTATGAAATTTCAAATTTCTGTCACATAAGTGAATGTTTGTTCTGTTGCTGGGTTGAATTATCTCTTCACAACAGGCTAGGCATTTATAAATATTTGTTTATTTTTGGATTTTAGTAGCAAAACATTCATTATGGGATGCTTGAAATAATATGGGAGAAAAATGAAAATAATCACTAATCCTCCCATTAGGAAACCAGTTATAGCTGGATATGTTTTCTTCTAATGTAAGAGAGTATGTACAGACTCATCAAATTGATTTGAAAGCATAGTTCTATGGTTGTCTACTAATTTCACCATATAGTTATAAAGTAGAGTATTTATTTCTCTGTCATTGGACATTATAGGTATCTTTAACCAGGAGTTTCTTTTCTTTTTGTATTTTCATATTGCGATATGTCCTAATACCAAAAGCTTTGCTCTCATATCTTATGCTGAAATCCTGGCTGCTGTTTGGAAACCAGAGTTTATAGACAACCTATTTCCTCTTGAGCATTCGTCTCCTGAAGTCAACAAGCAGATCATGACCTCATGCTCTGCTGCTTAGAAATATTTGAAAGTGTTTTAGAGAAAAATGTAAAATGTTTTAAACAAGCATACTGTTAATGCCAAAGCTATGGCTTTGTTTGGATGAAGGAAACTAGTCTTTATTCTGTCTTTGATGGTAGTTTTGTCAAGTGTGGCTTTAGGGGTCTCGTCTGACTGCTCCTGCAGGAGCCCCGCTGTCCTCAAGCTTCTTCTGATCTGACCTCACTCTCTCTCCTGTCATGTTCCTTCATCACTAAGTCTAGGGCATCTTTTCTTCATTTCTGTTTTCCTGAGGAGAAATCAGCCTTTAAAGCACGCGTGCGGCACCAGCAGATGCCAGTGGTATCCACGAAGCATCCTTTTCTGATGCTGCAGAAAGCAGATGCGAGGAGGAGGGCATCTTGTTTTGCAGTGAAGCAAACCACAGCTTTCCTTTGTGGGCCCTGTGTCTTTGGAGTCGCTCTGAGGAGATGCTCAGTAGCTGTCTAGGGTCCTCCGACCTTGGAAACTGTGAACTCAGTGCCTCTGAGCCAGTCACACGTCCATTTTCACCAGCCATCTTTCCCCTTTCTCTCCTGTGCCCATTGTGAGTGCCAATGACAGATAATAACCGCTCCTCTTCAGCAGCCTCTTCAGAAGTGCAGACCCCGGCCTCACCTGGACAGGGGTCTCAGGGAGGAACCCTCATGGGAGAGCCTCCCTTTCCTGGATGTCCAGCAATACAAGAGGAGAAACCACAGCTACTCCCACGTCCACGATTCTATCAAAAAAAAATTGCCAAAATCACCACAGGAAGGAACATTCTTCTGTTCCTAATCAGAATGGCTATTACCATGCCAACAGAAAATGCATTAAGACAGTGAGCAGCGAGGGCCGGAGCTCTTGCGGCTGTGGTATTTATGACTTTAATTGTCATTTCTGGTAGATGACCGGCTGCTGTGCACATGACTTTAAAATAACAGATATCACCCATGGCAAGAATAACAGGGAGTCGGTATAAACAACAGCGTCAATCTGACTACCCGAGACTAAGGCAAAGAAGAAAAATTACAGAAAACCAGAGGAGTCCATGGTTGCATTTTATAAAACAAATGATCTCATTGGAACGTTCTGAAGTAATTCCGTCTCTGAACTGAGGACTGGAAGAGAGAAAGCCATCTTGGAATATCAGCCTGTTTGTCTGTTAGTTGTAGAGAAGGAAGACAGAAGGGAGATAGAGAGAAATGAATGAGAACGAATGAATGATTATCAAAACACCTTCGAGAGCCAGCCAGTGACATTTTCTAGTGCAAGGCATTTAGTGGGATGCAGGGCAAAGACACAGGGAAGCCTTGTATGTGACAGAGAACGAGGGGCCAGTAGGGATTAAGAATGGGGCAGCAAATGATGCTCTCAGGGACACCACAGACTGAGATAGTTTGCAGAGACTTAAGGGAACGCAGAGATTTGGAGGAAAAAAAATTAACAAAACAAGATTCAACTGAGAAAAGCGAACACAAACACATCTGGGAGAAATAATCTTGAATAAAGATACCCAATTGGAGAAAAAAATGTGTAAAGTCTGGATCTGAAGTGAAAGCAGATAGTAAATTCTATCTGAATTGCAAGGTATTACAGTAGCTCAGGAAGGTGAGAATTCCCTTCTGGGGTTTTAAACTCAGAGCTGGCTCATTAGGAAGCAAGACAAAGGCTTTCATGATCCTCTTTTCAAATAGAATGAGGTCCTCATTACCTATCTGGACAAATGAACCTCCTTGGCAATATGGAGGACATTTTGAGGTTGTGTGAGACTTGTCTCATTCCTACTCCCAGTTCTAATTGAACAACCTGCCAGGAACTTACCGTTAACAAAACATAAGGTTTAAATCTGAAGGACCCATTTCATGGTAGGACTTACTTTGTTTGTGCCTGGTACTGTTAGCACTTTACATTTTTAAAAATAAAATACTATTTGTTTGTGAGCAGGGAGAGGAGAGAGATAGAATAGAGACAGACTGACTGACAGAATGTGCAAGCCAGGGCCTCCATCCACTGCAAATAGACCCCAGATGCATATGCCACTTTGTGCATCTGGCTTTATGTTTGTATTGGGGAATCAAACTCAGGTTGTTAGGCTTTGCAGGCAAGCCATCTCTCCAGCCCCACACTACATTTTTAAGTCATGAAATCCTCACGACAACCCCTCCAAGTCTGTGCAACACTCTTTCCCCTGAACCCATGAGGAGACCAAGCTGCAGAGAGCTTAATGACCTCCCAACGGCTACTTATCCAATAGACGGTGATTGTGGGATTCAGGCCCAGGCAAATGATCTCCCTAATTTGCACCTCATTGGCACTGCCTTAACCTTTCTTTTGTGAGTAGAAAAAGAGGCTCACTGGATAATTCTATACAATCTGACCCTTGACCCTTGAATGAAAGCAGGGCCATGACATATTCCCAGCCTCTACCATTTATCCTGGCATCTGTCTCCCCATCTCTTCCGACCAAATAGCCGGTTCTCCTTCAAGGGTCAACTGAGGCCCTTTGCACATGGGATCACAGGGTTAATTTTGTAGCTTCAGCCCCTGGACATTCATAGTTTTGCTCCGCCCTGCTACAATGGTCTTTGAGAGACATGGATGTGCTGAAGTCCATGAGAAGCCCATAGAGAGCTAAGGATCCAATGACTTTTACTGTTTAACTGAGATTTAGAACTCTAGTTATAATTTTAGGAGATTGCTTAAAATAAATGCAGTCCATAATTTTTGGAAATTACTCTGTAAACATGTATGTTATTTACAAATATTTGTTTCTTTGGGGTTACCCATTGTCTCTCCAGATCTTACTGAGGACCGCCCCTGATACTTGCTTTGGAGGTGCCCTTCACACTATAGAGACACAACACATTTCCACTGCAATGCCCTGGGCTCTTCTTTAGACTCTCTTGGCCAAAGATGCTTGTCACAGAGAACACAAGCACGCTGCCTCTGAAGATCACTGTTCAATCCAAGAGCAGTTCCCCCAAGTCTGTAACTGATCGAGTTCCCAGCTCAGTCTCAGAGACAGCAGCGAACCCAGCCTCACCCTTCAGCTTCTCATCCTTTTCCTACGCTCATCTCTTGTCAAATACCAACTGTATTATTTTACTTTCATGTGCTGAATTGGATTTAACTAAGGTTGAAGTGGAAAGGGGGGGAAGGGAGCTGTGACTTTTGTTGTTGTTACTACAGTCGTAGGAAAACTATTCTTGTACCATGAAGGTCTTCTTCATATCCTTAAGGAACTCAGCACATTAAGCAGCTTCTGAGACTGTCCATGTTTAGCTTTGCCTTGGGATATTTCCAAGCTTTTGTGGAGAGAGGAAAATAAGGTCAAGGGAGAAAAGGGGCCAAGCTTCCTTTGGCTGCACAGTAAGTCATGTGTTTTCTGGGAAAGGCTTGTGGAAGGATCCACTGAAGAGCTGATGCAAAGGGCATTTAGCTAACAGATCACCCTTTCTTAGCTTTCTTTCACCCCAAGAAAGGTCGTAAGCATAGTCCTATCTTTTTTTCAATTTTATAAAGAGCCATACTAGAAAGTATACACTGAGAGTTGAAAAATAAGGGATTAGGGGGAGGACTCAGTGGGTAAGAGAGCTTGCTGTGTAAGCATGAGGACCTGCGGATCCTCCCCAGCATCTTGCTCAGAAGCCAGGCATGGCTGCACAGGCCTGCAAGCCCAGTGCTGAAGGAGGTAGAGTCAGCAGGATAGCTGGGGTTCCCTTGCCAGCCAGGTGGGGGTGCACGCCTGTAATCCCAGCACTCAGGTGGCAGAGGTAGGAGGATTGTAGTGGGTTTGAGACCACCCTGAGACTATATAGTGAATTCTGGGTCAGCCTTATCTACAGCGAGACCCTACCGATCAGTGAGGAAATAAGGTGGAAGAGAGGTAGAGGACAAACAGCCACCATCTTTCTTTGCCTCTGTACTTGGGATTCACATGAGCACACATGCGCATACACACACCACATATTACACCCACACACAAAAAATAATGAAACAGAGAACTAAGTTCACCAGGAGGCATTTTTCAAACAGACTAAACCAACCATGCTCTCAACTTTTTACATAATACAATTCATCCTAACTAATTCAATCTATCTGGCAAACATTTCCGAATGTCTACTATGGGGCAAATATTATGCTAGATGTTTGAGATTGTAAATGATTTGGTCGTATGGCTCTAGTGGGGAAGATAGATGAACACACAAGAATCAGAAATGTGTTCTTAGCTGTAGGGAGCAGATACTATCATGGAGGAGGGAAGAATTAGTTCCATCTGGCTTTAGAGACCCTCTGGCATTTGAGTTTGGCCTTGAAGGACAAGACAGTTTCTCAGTATCTCATTAGCTTGGTATCCTGAATACAGAAAACATTTAATAAATGTCATTGTTTAATAATTGGAAATACAAGGGGAAATGAAATTCCTTGAAGGTTGAGTCAATTGTCTTCAGTTTTGTGAATTGGTCAGACCTCTGCATGGATCTATCAGGTCCTCATTTGACCCATATAAATGACAAATCATTGTGAGGCTGCCACACAGATTCTATGCAGGAGTGAGAACTTGACATATTACAGGTGACAAATTAGTTGTTGAGATTGTCATCTCTCCTTTTTTTTTTCCTTTTTGAGGGTTTTATGTTTTTATGTTGGACCTTGACACCACATTCATAACCCAGTAATATAACCCAAAGTACCTTATGATGAATGACTGAAATGTATTGCTGTGGTGACACTTAATTTGGACCCAGTAAAAAAAAATCAACTTATAGCTGTAAGTTTTAGATTTTATAATGAAATTTTGATTAAACTGGGCCTTTCCCCTAGTGATATTTATTCTGCAAACTAGCACAACAGTTAGAAAATAAATGCTGGAAACACCAGCACAAATTCTTCTGTATAGTTATTACCAACTGTATATTTAACAGTAATGCTTGCATTTTCTTGCTATATTTAATTTCTATTGTCAGGTATCCAAAAAAAAAAAAAAACCCACACACCCAAGTTTAATGTTGGAGAAAGATATTCCTAATGGATATTCTTCTGTACCTACATTGTGTCATATAGCTAGATGAAAAGGAACACATTGTACAAGCCATCTGCCATTTCAGTAATACATGGGTCTGGATGACCAATAAAATATCAGTTGGGTTAATCAATTTTATTTTCATAGTCATCTCTGGGTATAGAACTTTGGTTGGTCAGCCTGAGTTCTAATTTTCACCACAAGGGGGGAGTAGAACACTGGAAGTATTATGAAATGAACCCTGATGAAAAAGTGAATGTAACAAGTACATTTAAAAACATATCATGAAGCAAGAAATAAGAAAATTATAGAAAATGTCAACTAAAATTTAGAGATTTTTTTTTTGTGGCTCAGATTTTTTGGTAAATTTCCTATACATTTTACCTTCATACTAAATACAGGTTTTACCAAATGGACAAGGGAAGAATTGTCGGTGAAGTCCTTGTCCTTGTCAATGACAATGTGGAATCTTAAGCATTTGAGGGTTGATAATCGATTTTATCTGGTCCCCTGGCTGGTTAGCTGGGAAGTGATTATTTTTGAGGCTATAATTTTAGCTTTAGCATTTGGATAGTATCTGCACTCATTGAAACACTAAAGAGTTCTTGCTTGTTGAGCCTCTTAACAGCTGAGAAAATCAGGTGATAATCAACCCTCAAATACTTAACATTCCACGTCATCACTGACGTCCTTCACTGACAATTGTTCCTTTGTCCGTTTTGTAAACTCTGTATTTAGCCATTAGGAATAGCCATCTTTTTCCAACACAAGATGGGGTCTGGGACCTGTACTTCTAACAAGTTTTCAGGTGAAGCTGAGGCTGTCAAATGGGACCATTGTCTCTGAGAACCAATGCTTACCATGTAACTTATGCTGTCAACACTGTCCCTGCAAACTCAAGAGTGTCCCTTGTTATTAGACTGAAGTTAGAGTTGACTAAATATTGTTTTGTGGGAGGAGACAGGTTTCTTTTAGGCAGTTAGGCTGGCCCACTATGTCTTCACACAATTTGGTCACACTTCCCTAGTTGGGGCTTTGTCCCACTGAGATGAAGGTGGGTCACTCATGAGGACCTGCCTCTAGTATGACTTTTATAATTAGGCCAGAGCCCAGTAAAGTTTGGCATTTTTGTTTGGCTCTGGACTCACTTGGCTTTGAGGTGGCGAGTGTTTCCTCTCTTTCATCTTGCCTCTGGCAGGATGGGAGGGAGAGAAAATTACCTTATTATGGTTTTCTTTTTTAATTTTCCTTAGAAATATATATCTTTTATTTTTTTCCTTTTAAATTTTTTTATGAGTTTATCAGGCCACCTGATAATGGGTTAGCTTTTTTTTTATCCCATTCCTTTTCCTTTCTCTCTTAAATAAAATGTGTATAATATTTAAAACTCTCCATCTGAGTCATCAATTCCTTGACATACTTAAGATATGAACTTGGGGTTGTGGGGTAGCAACCCCATTTTGGCCACCCCACCCCACAGCGGTTTGCTTCAGTTTGAACCTAGGTAGATGTTGACTGGGCCTCAAAATATATTCTTTTCATAGCTTTGTAGCTGGCTTTATTTATTAGTAGTTGACCTGGGTCTTGTCTCAGAGTCTTAAGTACACTGGTTTCTCATGGCGTTTGGTGGGGATGTGTTATACCTTGTTACAAATGCATCAAATGCATGTGGGGCTTTTGTTTCTACACTGCTTTTAGTCTCCCAGTGAGCTAGAACAGTGCTGAGTGTGTAGCTGATGAACACCCAACTCTCAATACCAGACAGCCACATTCATCTCCTAGTACATTTGCTATTAGGGAGCAATTCTTCCAAGAAATACTGGTGCTGATGGAAAATGAGGATCATCGAAGAAGTTGGATTAAATCATTCAACCAGTGTGTATTAGTCAGGTGTTGCTGTTTCCTTCTCATTGCTGGCACAGAGCTCCTGACCTTTGGAGCTCATGGAGGAAAGTGTTTATTCTGATTTACAGTCTTGTGGGGAGGCTCATGATGGTGGGGGAGCAGAGGCTGGACATCACTGTGGCCACAGCAGCGAGAGAGTGTGTGGATCTCTGGCAAGAGGGAACTGGCTATAATGCCCCTAAACCCGCCCTTCACTAACCTCCTCCAACAAATCTCCACCTCCATAATTTCCATCATCTGGGGACCATGCATTCAAAACACATGAGTGTATGGGGGACATCCTTTTAAGCCATCAGTCAGTGTTCTTTGGAGAGACAACAGAACCAATTGCATCAGCTAGCTGACATCCAAGAGACCAACACAAGTTCCAGGCTCAAAGCAAACAGAAGTGGTATTTCAGGTTGAGTCTGAAAGCAAGACAGACCGATGCCTCAGCTCAAACTCCAGGCAGAAAGTCTCCTTTTACTCATAGAAGGGAGTCTCTTAGTTCTGTTCATAGCTTCAACTCACTGGATGAGGGCTATACTTTACTCAGTCCACTTACATCCAAAAAACATTCTTATAGATGCACCCAGAATCCTGTTCATTCAAAGAGCTTGGTTCCCCAGGACCTGGTGAGGTTGACACGTAAAACAAACCATCATAATACTTATCTACCATGACATGTTAAGCCAAGTGGCTCATTGTCTCTACTTCTCTACCTTCCATCTGTGAGAGAAAGAATGAGCAGCACTATTCTGGATTCTGGTGCCTGACTTCTAACTATTTTGGTCACTAGTTTAAGGGGTAAATACTAGCAGTGTCTTCTCTTTAAACTTTCTGGTATAAGATAAAAATAGCCACACTCACCTACGATCCAGTGAGAATGACAACTAGTAACCACCATATATCCCCCAAATATTTTATAAACATATAGTGCTTTACTTATGTTTGTTAAAGAATCATTTCATATTGTAGGTCTTATTGGTCATACATATCTCTTTATAATTCATTCTTCTAGAAATATAGGAATTGTAAGCAGAGATGAAAGATACCCTGATGACAGTATAAAATAATGGCACTGATTTGAAGATACTAAATATTAAAGTTGGCTATTTACAAGGGTGACACAATGACTTTTTATAACATATGATCTAATTACTTAAAAAAATCAACTCAGGCAAAACAACCTGGTAGACCCATAAACAGTACCCCTGTTTCCTTGGTTCCCAGCACATTACTCACATATCCTACAGATGTTCTAAAGAATGTGCAACCTCTGTAAAACAACCTGCAATTACATTTTTTAAATCACTATTGCTTTTTCTCTATGGGAACTCACAGAATACCTCTTAGGGCTAGGGCAAGATACTAAGTTTGTACTATGCCAATCCTAGCTTCAGGGCACCAAATAATAAGGGTTCTTTGACAAAGGCCATGGTGTGAGAGAGTGTTTCCAAAATGTTTGGAGCTCCTCTGATAAAAGGTATCATATTGTACAAGTTGATACACTCTTCTCAAGTGACATTTTCAAATAGATTCCAAAATAATGTGTGTGTGTGTGTGTGTGTGTGTGTGTGTGTGTGTGTGTGTGTGTGTGTAGGGAAAGAAATTGTCTTTCCCTTCTCAGAACTGACTTTTGAATTATCCAAACTTACTCAGACAGCTGTTTTGAGTTATAGCTGCCAGGTGCTAGCTTATAGTTGCAGATGCTTAAAAGACAAAGAGATCATAACTGCTGGATGGTCCTGAGCACAGTCCCAAAGGGGTACCATACACGCACCTTCTCACCCTGCCTCACTCTGTCCCCTGGGTGTGCCTTCATCTGACTCTATTTACCTGTCTCTGGCTGCTGGCCTGGCAGCCGTCTGATCTCAGTGCCCTCGAGATGCTCTGGTGAAAGCACAGATTGCCGTCAGGTAGCCTGAATTCAATTCCTATTCTACCACCTGCTCTATGAGCCTCAGTTTCCTTCTTCCTAAGTTAGGGGCAGAGCTCATCTCAAAGTTCATTGTCAGGGTGCACTAAGTATAGTTCCTGGCAAAGGCTTTAAATGGCTCTGTGTCCTGGTGTGACTTTCTCTTGCTTGATACTGTGACATAGTCTTGTTCTAGCATTTCTTGTACAGGTGGGTCATGTGCTGGTCTTGTGGCCACTGGCTTCCTCCATGAGGGGAGGGTTCCCCTTAGCAGTAACATTAGTACATTTTGAACTTAGACATCAGCAAACACTCATCATCACAGAAAAGGCCAGGTGGGCAGTGGAACTGACCTGTAGGTTTTGCCATCAGAGCACCTCCTGAATGATCTGGCTTTAGACAACAATATTTATCACTGGAGTGACTGGCTGCTGCTCTCTCCTTTATGTATTGATTAACGAAAGATGTGTCCTTCAATCCCCATGAGCAATTATTCTATAAGCACTTATTTCAATGCCAGCAACAGAGCCATCCAACTTCTTTAGTTTCTAGTAAGACCTAGTAAGTTTTAGGTTGATCTCATTTACCTCTGTGTGACACTTTCCAGGTAATCTTCACTCAGTTATTAGCTTCAAATATTTACTGTCACCCGAAGGAACAGGTCACAAGCAGGCTGGACAAACACTCTCACTGAGGTGACACCCTCAGCCTCCAAAGCTAAACATTGTTCTTATTCGACAGGTTAGAGGCTAGAGGTTCTTTTGGGTTCTGTGTGCTGGAGGCAAAAGAGTTCTGAGAATATATTTCTTGCTCATACAGAACAAGTGGATGGAGAATTTCCCCTGTTGCAATATCAGGGGAGCACATTTGGACAACACTGAAGAATTGGTGGGGGGGAGAAAGCAGAGTTAAATAATCGAGCAAATTGCACCCTAGGATCAGAAAGAAAGAAAGAAAGAAAGAAAGAAAGAAAGAAAGAAAGAAAGAAAGAAAGAGAAAGAAAAACATACAAAGGGCTTTAACCTATGGAAAATACATAGAAAGCAGCTGTACTTTTAGATGAATCAATCTAACTTGCTCAATATGGATACAAACCAGGAGTCTAAATCTCCATTAATTTTGAATGCCTGTGACTAAGGGCTTGTCCTTTTGTCCCATGAATGAGCTGAAGACAGGGCATTACTTTAACATGAAATATGCTGTTTTGTTGGATTCTATTGCATTCTCACACAGCTAAAAAGTCTTTTCATGTTCAAATTCCACTGTTTTCAATGTCAGGCTTTTTTTCTTTCAAAAGGCAAAGGGTCCCCTGGGGAAGTTTATGAAAGCGCACACATTTTCTTGTAAAATATCCTTCTGAGACCATATGGTTTATCATTAAGCACATATTTTTGGACCTTTTAAAATGAGTATTATGAAATTAACGTGAGGTGTTTTTAGAAAAGTGAATGTTATTGGCTCAGTAGGGCAGAATACCTTTCTCATTCGTGGTTGTTACTCTTTATAATTCCTTGAAAAAGACATTTCGGATAATTAAAGCTGGTATTTTGGTCTGTGGAGCAAAATACGTATCAAAAGCAGTTATATAACACATGCATGGCAGCTACTTGTCAAAGTTAAACATACCCATTTCCTTCCTCCCAAAGCCATCAGATCTATTACCACCTAATTGCTTGGAAAATTCATTTTCTTTTTCTCAATCACAGCCTTAATTGAGGTCTGAAAGCTCACCAAGTGCCTCTTAAATCAGTAAACCTAGCTTTTTTTTTTTTGTTTAATTCTTCTATAATTTCACTTTGTGGCTAAGGCCATATTTTTTTTCTTTGAGACCGTTATAGAAGTTGGAACTAGAAAGAAAACCTCTTTGAGATGAAAGAGAGCTAAGAATCGCGTGCCCCTGCACTGATACGTACATGGGGTCAGGAGTTCACAGCCAACTGAGTATATACTAATGCGAGTGTAATATTCAATCATGCTGAAAACAAAAGATTAAAAAAAAAAACTTCTGTGGGTGTTTTACCCTAAATGTCAGAACAAGAAACACAAATGCATTCTTCCTTCTGGCTGCGGGAGGAAGTCTGCTGTCCATGTGGCCATCCACCAGAGCACAATATGTGAAACACACATAACCTTACTCCTTGTTACCCAAACCCAAAAGAATTTACATAACAGAACGAATTCTCAGTTTCACCTTATGATATGCAAGGGTGATTTCAAGTATATACAGTGATTAGAATATCTAAAGCAATGATTGAAATTAGAATAAACATATAAGAAAAATGAGAATAAATGTGATTTTTTTAAAAAAAATGAATGTGCAGAAAATCAGTTGGATAAGGGTTGTTATGTAAGGAGTCATCTTAGCAAGCTATGAACTAATTTGTTGTAGTTAAAAATATTTTATTTATTTATTTGCAAGCAGAGAGAGATAGAAGACAGAGAAAAAGGAGAAAGAGAGAGAGAGAGAGAGAGAGAGAGAGAGAGAGAGAGAGAGAGAGAGAGAGAGAGAGAGAGAGAATGGGTGGGTATGCCAGGGCCACCAGCTGCTGTGAATGAACCCCAGGTGCATGCACCACTTTGTGCATCTGGCCTTACATGGGTACTGGGGAATCAAAGCAGGTTGTTAGGCTTTCAGGCAAGCGCACTAACCACGTCTCTCCAGCCCACTAATTTGAACTAATTTGAAACAGTCATTTCTTAAAAATGATTGTGAGATTCTATTAAAATTGCACCAGAGTTAATTTTTGAGGTGCATTTTAAAAATTGCTTTAGAGTTAACATTTTTGGTGCATTTGCTAATGCCTTGCTGGGACACTTTATTCACAAAACTTGGCACCAAGTGGTCTCTCGTTTGTTTGAAAATTTACAAGGATGTGGGTGACACAATTCCAAAACTTTTTGTGTAGCACAGTCTCCACTGGAACAGCAATGTGCCCCTTCACCCCCCAGGATGACTGAGGTTTAAAACTGGGGAGGAGCAAGCTGGGTGACTCGTGCGCATGACTCTCATGCAGTCTCCCTGGTAGTCCTGGCAAGCAGATACTGCTCCTGTTATCCCCGGGAGGAAGAGACTCCTGAAGAGATTTCAGATCCTTTAGGACTAGTTGAAGAATTGGAATTGATCTGGCTCTAAATTCATATTTTTTTCTCACATATTTTATCCTTCTGAGGTCACATAATTTTTTACTTACAGTCATTTATGACATATAGGTACTTGAGACAGTCCACTCACATTACTCTATAATTATTCTACATATGGATATATCTAGCTAAACTTGGTCTGATATATGTCAGAGATATTTAAAAAATATTTTTATTATCTATTTGGAGAAAGAGAGTGAGAGAGAGAGAGAGAATGAATGGGTATGCCGGGGCATCTTGCTGCTGCAAATGAACTCCAGACACATGTACCACTTTGTACATCTAGCTTTATATGGATGGGTACTGTAGAATAGAACTCAGACCATCAGGCATTGCAAGCAAGTTCCTTTAACTGCGGAGCCATCTTTCCAGCCCTGATCAGAGACATTTTTAAAATTTCTGTTAGTGATTATGTAGTTTTGAGAGATTAGGGAAGATGGAAAAATATCATTTGTTTGTTCATAGCAAGCATTGTGATGGGAAAGCCAAACCAAACTGAGTGCAGTTGACAGTAATAATGTTCTACCTCCCAGTGGTACAAAAATACGCATCATTAAACAAATGCCAACAGATGAGTCAGTAAGAAGAAAGCCTCATTCCTAACAAGCAGACCTTAAGAGTAAATGAAGCAATGAGATGTGAACCTCTGATCCCAAAGTTGGACATTGGTAGCAAAGGACTGTGGATGATTTGGGTCAATTTTGATTGATATCTGTGAAAAAAAAAGAGCCCATAAGTGTATTGAGGTTTGGTTGAGAAGATTATATATGCCCTGCTTGGCTTGATTTTGAAAAGTGACAGAAACTGGAGGCATACTGTATTAGTTACTTTGTGTTGCTGTGATGAGATACCTGCAAGCACTGTGTATATCTGCAACATCACACAGCCTTGTGTACATCAGCACAAGGCACAGCCTGTGAAGATCAGCAACATAGCTAATGGAAAACAACTTGAAGAAAGAATTTATTTTGGCTCACACTTTGAGAGGTGTAGTCCATAATTTCCGGGAAGACATAACGGCAGGAATGTGAGGTGCGCTGGTCCCAGTGTGTCTGCCAGTCAGGAAGTAGTGGAGATGAACGCTGGTGCTCAGTTTGTTTTCTCCTCTTTATTCAGTCCAAGACTGGCCCACAGGATGGTGCTCCTGACATTCTAAGTGGGTTTTCCCTGCTCGATAAAACCCTTCTGAAAACGCCTCCATAGATACACACAGTGGTGTGTTTCCATGGTGACTCTGAATCCTGACAAGTAGACAATGAAGATTAGCCATCACACATGACAGTTTAGCTAGTTTGAAGGAAGTTTCCATCAGCCTGTGTACTATACCAAAAAGTGCTGACAAGTGTATTTTGCTTTCTGTGTTCTGGGCAGGGTAATCAACTCTGCCTGCTTTGCTTTGGAGTGTTCCCCAGCGGCTTAGTCCCAGCCTGTTGGTGCTATTGAGAAGTTGAGGAATCTCCAGCAAGTGAGACCTGGTAGCAGAAAGTTTCATCACTGAGGGGGATATCGGAACCCCTGTCTCTTCCCCTTTCTCTCTTTGCTTCCTGGTCACCATGAGGTGACTGGGACCCCCTCAGCACATGTTCCTGTCATGGTGTGTGTCCTGCCTCAAGTAAATCCAAAATGAGAGCATCAAGAGATCATGCACTATACTTCCCGATTCCATGAGCCAAATGAATTTTTTCTGTTATTAAGTTGATTAGTCAGGTGTTTTGTCACAGCAATGGCATGTGCCCTAGAGCTTGAAGCTGACCACAAGCAATGAGTTCTATGTTTATCAAATATTTCTGCTTCTTTTTACAACATTTACCTGGTAGGATTGACACAAGAGTGGCCATGTGACTTGCTTTGGCTAATGAAATACACTAAATGATATGTGTTCTATGGAAATAGGAACAGAGTTTATTGAGCTCTTTCTCAGGCATGCCCCAGGTAACTTCTCTTATATGGAACATTTTATGGAAATGGGTCTTAAATTAAGAACAAAGAAGAGCATAGACCTCTGTGTACTTGTAACATATGTAAGCCATTGGTGACAAATAAGTCCCCATTGCTTTAGGTAGTGGAAGAATTTTGTTTTGCTGCCTCGAGCCTCACACTAAGGAAGTGACAGACAGTTTGGGGAAGTGCTAGTCCTGGACATGTGTGTTCAGGCCAAAGCTGGAGATTTGGCACAGTCCCGGTGCATTGGAGTGCCAGATTATTGATAGTTTTTGACTTTCAAATAGGTTTCGGCTTTCACAAAGACCCAGGGGAATCTGCCTGGTTCAGCTTGCATTGACAATGCAGGGTACTGATCTGTTCATGCACTAGGCGTAGGTTGGCTTTCTTCTGCGTTGCCTCTGTTTGTGGTTTCTGTATCAGGCCTTTGGTTGGACAACCTGGGCTTCTGGAAAGCGTGCCCATCTAGGTTGAACTGTTTACTCTGCATGTGGCATCAAGTGATTCTGAGGTGCAATTAAAGGTTTCAGCTTGAGCATGTCAGTAACTCCCAATGGAAGGCTTGAGATGGCTGGAAATCCTCTGATACATGTTAGTAGAAGTGGTGCGGGACTCAGAGAGCCATGGAGGACAGAGTTTATGAAAGGGCTGTGGATAATTGGCCCACACTTCCAAGCGATATTATCCAGCTTTCCCAGAACATGCACCCAATAGAGTCTGGCATCACTTTCTGGAAGGGTACTTCAGGGCTGTAGGTACCATGAAGAATTTAGCATGCAACAAATGCCCACTTCACCAAGTGGATGAGCTTTTCTTAAGAGGGACTCATTTCTTGGTAGCCAGACTACGGTGAGGTCTGAAAGGGTGGCACTGATGTCCAAGAGCTATGCACACAGCTCCCTTTGGTGAGGGGCAACTTGTCTCCTGCTGTTCTTCTGGTGTCAAATGAAGCTGACCTAGGCTGACTCTCTGATTATTGTACCAAGTATTCATTGTCTTTTTGATCCTGTCTCCCCCCCCCCCAATGCACATGCACACACTGGTATGGGTTCTGGGATTTTATTTCTGCCTTTATCCCCATTTGTACTAATGAACATCCCTCTGTGGTTTGGACCTTTTGATCCTGACTCCTGGTGGGTGCATGGAGCTGGTGTTTGCTGTATCTGGGAGCACTGTCCGTTCTATTCTCTTTGTTCTTTGCCCACCTGGAATGTTTCTATTTTTCAGCTCAACCTGCAAGCTCATGCCCACCCAGGCTCAGCGGAGGCCGAATGAAGGCAAGGTCCCCAGCTTGGTGCAGCTTTTGTTGGCCTCCTTGTCCTTTGATACCTATAAACTGATTGAGAGCTGCCTTATTCCACGAGGCAGCTTTGCCTCCCCCGACTCTCTCCCTCTGGCATCCTCTCTGAGGGCTTTAATAGATCATAAGCAGAAGTTAATTAGAGATAAAAGTTTATAGTTAAGCAGGCAAGGTTGTAGCACAATATCCATATAATCTAAAGTAACCGGGTCTCTCTCAGGGTCGCTGAAATATACAAAGGTATTCTTCCAATGCATTTTAAAACCCAGATAAATTGTGTGTCATATAAAATGCATTATAAAAGATTCCAATTGAGTCATTGGATTAAATGGACCTTTCAATACCTTGCAAAGGAAAGGAGATGATGTTTTGTGTGCTGAGTAGTCAATGCAGAGGCTACATAAGTATTACAGCACTTTTGGGGGGGAAGACTTTCCTTTAAAAGGGAAAGAAAAAGAAAGAAACCAATGAACTCTTGACTCCGTGTTAGATATTAAATATTATTTTCTAAAGATCAAGATTTTAGGGTAGTTCTAGGAAGGAAAATGATATCTAAAGCCCTTACCTTCCTTTGACCCACAACTGGAGTGAAACCTAGTTCACCCTCCCCCACCCAACAGTCCATTGAACGACTGACTGATACCCCACATGCTATCTATCCACTGTCTGCATTATTGTTCTCTTCTTCGTAAGGGTCAGTGTCACATTCTAGTAACACTACAAATAGCAGGAAGCTGAGGCCATCTCTGACCAATGAGTGGAACAGGCGATGCAGAGGAAGGAATAAATGTGACCCACATATTTAGTTGTATTTAATTTTCTTAAGCCTTAGCCTATGTTTTAAGGAAACTAGTCAAAAGAGCATTGCGTGACACTTTCTGAGGACACATGACTAAATGTCTATTCATCTCATTAGGGCACTGGGGACAGAACAAATAATGATTCCATCCAAGTTTAGCTTAGTGGGTTTATTGGGGTTACTTACAGGAACATGGGTGACCGAAAGGCATCACAGAACAGCCAGTTCCAGTATGGATGATGTCTCATGAGGATCAGGCTGCTCAGTGGTCAGAGAGTCTGGTCCCCTTCAGCTTTTGTTGTGCTTGTATAACCTAGGAAGGGACTTGGTGAATGCTGTAAGCTTCAGGGTCATCCTGAGATTTGTGAGCTGTTTATGTGCTGAGCTTCTTAAGATTGGTTTATTTCCTGAGTCTTGAGGTGCCTCCCTTTCAGGGTGGAGTGTTTCAATGCAGAGGAAATTTCTACACAGCAATGCATTTATCAATTTGAAATCCATTTGAATAGTTGCATATTTGCAAATGAGTTTAAGGTCATCCTGAGAGATACTTAATTTCCTTTGAGTAACAGGGATGTTAGCTTTGTGGAGAACAACTCAGGAGAGAGTTTTCCGACCCTCCACTGCCTGCCTTCTCAAGCTCCTTCTCCCTTGTGTTTGCGCCCTCACCTCTGACTTCAGTTTTCACCTTCTACTCATTCGTCTGACGTGTCCCTAGTTTTGCTTTCTAACATAAATGTAACATCTTCAAATATTTTTTTGTCAACTTGTATCTCATTTGCATATTTGCTAGAAATTAGATGCAGTCACCTTAAGAGGCCCCTGCTGCCGAGGTCTAAGGCCGGGTGGGAAAACAGGACCACTGAGTTATGTCCTCAGGCCCCAAGAGAGCAGGGTAGCAACAGAACAGTCCCTTTCCTTGTACCTTCTTGAAGGTCAGAGTCCTCTTCATCTGCCACTCTCTCCTTGTCGCCATTGGCACGTCTCTCTCCTCCTTTGTGCCCAGACACATCCCTCTGTTTTCCCATCTTGCTTTGTTCTTTTCTTGACATTGAAGCCGGCTTGCTTTCTACCGGCTTCAGTCCCCAATATGCCACTTCGCCATAGTGCTTCCTACTCTCTCAGTCAAATCTTGAACTTGAAAAGGGCATCGTCCCAGCTGCCTCTCATGGAACCAGCCCATTGCTCACCTTCTGTGACGCTCGCTGCTGCCAAGGGCCCCGAGTCCACAGAGCCGAGCCTTGGCACCGAGATTGCAACATTAGAGGTGCCATTTGCTGGGGCTCCCACCTGCTGCTCACTGCTGTCAGACACTGGAGGGAAGGCTGTTGGAGACCAGTGTTTGAAGAGCTTCTTAGCCCCCCATGATTTCTATCCACGTGGCATAAAGAGCCTCCAGCCAGCTGATTGATGGCACAGTCCAAAGGAAAAGATCTGTGATCGCCATACCAGGGAACAAAAGCATATGTTGAGAATGTAAACAGGAGACCTTTCCCTGCCAACGAGAGGACTTGGAAGACACATGGTTGCACCCAGGTGCTTTTGGGGGGAAGAGAGAGGAGAGAGCATGCTAAAGACTGCACACTTACTCAAAAAAGACAACATTCTCTAGAGAGAATTCGATTAATTTACAAGAGAGGAATGAGCTTTGTTTCTATTACCCCTCAGCAGGTGGGTGCTAATGAGGAAAATTAGATTGTTACAGACAAAACAAAGAAGCTGGATTTTTTTCTCTTTACATTTGTGCAGAGTGAGAAAAATGTGTGTGTGTGTGTGTGTGTGTGTGTGTGTGTGTGTGTGTGCGCGCGTGTGCATGCCCCTGTGCAAGTGTGGGCAGGAGGAAGGTTTCATCTGAAAACTTAGAGGAAGTAGTGACAGAGAAGGAAACATTTGGAGAAGATATTTGACCTGTTCTAGTAAATCATGGTCAGCATTCCTTGTCCCCAGCTTGTATCCATTACACATCAATACTGACATCTATTAGACAGCCTAGAGCGAGAAAAGGGCTACCTATAGCTAACTATAAGCAACACACAAAGAACATGCAGAACAACTGTTGTTTTCATGTGTGTATGTTTGTATGCATGCAAATGTACATGTGTGTATTTCCTAAATCACTCTCCTCTTCCTTTTCTGACATAAGGTCTCTCACTGAACTTGGAGCTCACTGATTCGGCTACATTAGCTAGCCATTAAGCCTTGTCTCTGCCCCACCCCCAGCATTGGTGTTACAGATGTACATTACTACACCCAGCATTCATGTGGGTTTTGGGATTCTGAACTCTAGTTCTCATGTTTGTGTTGCAACCAGTTTACCCACTGAGCCATCTCCCCACCCCAGAAAAAAACTCTCAAAGGGGATGGAAGAAATTGGGGGAGAAGGAATAGGCAGGTGGGAGAATTTATACCATAGGCTAAACCAATAATGAATCAATATCATAAAATCCTTACTTTCATACAGTAAGCTCTTAAGGAAGCTGTGGGCATCACCTGGTACGAGGGGCCATGAATAGAATGGGAGGAAGTCTAACCTCATGAAAAATTGCTCAGGCCTGCAACTCCATTGGTTACTTTTCATACTGAGCTGTTGATCAAAGAGACCCATGAGGTCCCCAAAACAAGACAGGCTTTTGTCAAAGCTCTTGAATACCCACCCCAGGCCAAAGGTAAGACCTTATTGCTGAAGATACCACAGAGTGTCATCACACAACATTGAAAGACCCTGCTAGACCCAGAAAGGTAACCGTCTGAGCGGAAGAGGGGGATGAAAGAATGTAAGAGTCATGGTGGGGGAGAATGTCCAGAGACATTGCCCCCCTTATCAACAACATACAAATGAGGAAAAATAAACTGGCTACCTCTTGTACAATTCATAAACCCCTCCCCAATGGACTGATCCAATATGCCTACCAAGGAGGGCCCCTAGTAGGTTGGGGATAGGGAAGAGGGAAATGGGGGTACCAACATAAGATTTGCTCATACAGCGTATTGAATTATTGACAATAAAGATGTTAAAAACATTATTTTTGACATTATGAAATACTTTGAAGAAATAGCTTAAGATGTGGCATGAAATATTAGTAGATAAGTGAAGATTTCAAAAAGAGGTTTTCAAGAGCTCAGAAACAAGGACGTGTTTACAAGTGTATGCAGGGAAAAGTGAAATGTCCAAATTGTCCATGGTGCAGTGGACATGGAGGAAAGGATTGGGGTGGGGCTAATATGATAGCTGAAGGCCACACAGGGAAGATGGGACAGAATTCATACTATGGATATTGGCACCCACATGTGGTTAGTGTTCACCACACTGTCCTCTGAAGCTCCTCAATGACTCCTCTGGGACAATGACTTCATATTCTATATGAGTCTGAGAACAATCACAGGTGTCCCACAGGAAAAGAGGCGCCAGGTCATTTAAGTTTGAGAAGTGCTTCTTACTATGGTGTGGATGTGATTTCAGGGTACCACAAGAGTCCATTGGGATTAAAGGCTTGGTCCCCAGGGTGGTGCTATTCGGAGGTGGTGGAACCTGTGTGACATGGGACTTGGTGAGAGCTTTGAGAGTGGTTGGTGGCCTGTTCATTTCCACCATATGGTTTGGAGAGAGAAATGTTACAAAAGTAGGAAGTCTTTCCCTCCTGCTCTTTGCTTCTGCTTCATGCAAGATGTGATCACTTGCTTGTAGTGGAGTGCATTCCATCACATGCAATTTGCCAGGATGTCCTCACTGGAACTGAGCTGATTTAGACACCATGCCAACGGGCCTCCACAACTGAGCTCACAGATCTCCCTTTCCTTCATGTGTACTCTCAGATAGGGATTTTGTTATAGTGATGAAAGCCCCAGATTAAGTTCTCCATCATTGAATTCATTGAATCTATCTATCATCTATCTATCTATCTATCTATCTATCTATCTATCTATCTATCTATCATCTATCTATCTATCTATCTATCTATCTATCTATCTATCTATCTATCATCTATCTATCTATCTATCTATCTATCTATCTATCTATCATCTATTTATCTATCTATATCATCTGAAATCCTACTGTAAAAAAACAAACTTGATCATTGCTTATTTACTTACCCAGATATTTCTGACCCAATGGATTATGGAGCACTTAAGAAAAATTAACCCTGTGTACATCACCATTTTGCAGTGCTGAAATTTATTGCATGAAAGCAATAAATTTTTCATGGCCTGTCTGAGAAATGAACTTTGTCTTCATCATTTTCTGATCTGCATGTATGTACAACCTTTGGATTGTGACAGGATATTACCATCTATAAATGTGTTGGGTCACATTCACAGCTATCTTGGGGTGCATGTGGCATTCTGTAGTCCATGGCCCACAGGCTGTACCCATACTCAAGTCTTGCTTGCTATCTTCTCTTTGCATATCAGGGAAGAATTTGTTATTCTACTTGTTTTCTCTGATAGACATTTTATAGGATAGATTTATTATGGGAAACTGAGGCTCACAGAATGGGCACCAGAGACTGAGAGGAGAATCTGGACGTAAGTTTATTTTTAGACCAGCATGGGCTCAGGGAATTCTCTCTAAAGCCTGACCCTGATTATTGGTGGTTCAGAGCTTATACATCTTATCTTGGACTACTCTCATTATTGTTAAGTCAGAGCTCAGAGACCTTGGGTATGAGATAGGCAAGTTTTACAAAAAAACAGGAAAAATAGTTAATTAGCAGACAGATGCCTGCAGCTGTGCTCTAGAGATAAAAAGAAACACAAAATGATTTAAGGTACAGGATAGAAGCTGCAATACAAATCATGGCCTTGAAACATGACTCAAAAAACGAAAACAAAACAAACAAAAAAAAAACAAACTACAGTGTTGGACATAATCAGCACAAAAAGCTGTACAGTACAGGACATGACCAATGCAACATCTCTAGAGTACAGGACATAACTTTGTGGGAGGGGCTCCTAAATCTCACTCCAATTTCCATTAATGATTTATGATCATTGAATACCTTAAGGGGAGAATAGATTCTGCATTAATTTCTCTATATCCATCATGTAAGCAAGCGTCCACCACATAAGGACTCAAATCTATATTAACAACTTGGTCTCTACAAGTAACTATGGTAGAGGAGTGAGAAATAAAGGTGAGCAGAGAATGGATGCAAGCAGACTTGTGAGAACCCAACGAGCTTCTTAGGGAGAATGCAGCCTTGTGCTAGGATGGTAACAATGAAGACAAAAGAGTGGGGCTAAGATATTTTGACCATCTGCTTTATGCCAGGCACTGGACAAGCAGCTATACAGCTTATCCTCATGAACACCTTCATTGGTCAGGTATTTTAAGTGACTGTTTTGTTACCTTGTCCATTCTGAGAGACCTCAGAGGGCCTGCCTTATGAACTGTTCTCTCTATAAAGTTCTCTGTGTAGATGTAACCTTGCTTTGTCCTCTGATGTGACCACTTTATGTACAGTTGAGTGCATCAGAAAGGGGCACCTGTCTCTGAGGCACCAAAGACTAGGCAGTGGTCTATAACGAGTGGGCATCAAGTTCTACCCAAAAGCAGAGCTTTATTTTTGGCAGTAATTCTGTCTGACCCTATGTCCTAAGCAGCTTAAAAATGAAGGACACACACAGGGATTCTGTGGACGTTGAAGAAGAGGAATGCACATAAGAAAGGAATTTAAAAAGGGGCAACAGAAGTAGAAAGTTAGCAGGAATCATAATGTGAAGACTAGGGAGAAGGTGTTTGGTAGAGAATAGGAAGAAGCAGGCGGGGAGAGAAAGAGCATCAAGTCACTATCTTTGCAGAGTTACACAGCAAGAGTAGTCTATGCTCATGTTAGACTGGGTGAGTGAATCTTGATGGTTCTCCACCAGAGCAGCACCTGGCCTTTGGGAGTCATCCTCAGCAATGCCCTCTGTTCCTGGTTGTGATGGTTAGGTTTTGTTGTTAACTTGATATTTTATGTTATCTTTGGTATGTCTTTGATGTTTATCATAGGAAGGCAACCCTCTCAGCAGGGGGCAAGATATAAGGGAGCTCAGGGGAGCTAGAAATGAATATCCCTTCTTGGGAGGGCAGTGCAGGAAGGAAATTCCACAGAATTAGGAAGCCGACAAGTCAGGGATAAGGTTGCAAGACCTCACCCTGAGGCTATGCAAAGGGGGAAAAACTCTTCTCTCTTCTCCTCTGCCTGTTTGCTGTTCTGTGTGTGTGGTGTTGGTAATGGCTTATGTCTCTCTCTGCTTGGACCTGTGAAAGGGGACCATCCTCTTTGTCATTATGGAACTTCCCTGGATCTGTAGCTTCAATAAATCCTTTTCTTCCATAAATTGTGCCTTCTTTGGAGATTCATCCCTGCAGTGTGTGGCTGACTATGACACTGGTGGTGACAGAGAAGGTTTCTTTTACTTTCTGTTTATCTTTTGTTCTGCTGCTTATCTTATTAAGTTAACCTTCTAAGGTCCTTAGATAATCAGAACATTTCTCTCTTTTTAACCTGAGAGATCCTAGCACAGCATCATTCTCATTTTTACAGGTGAGAAAATGCAACACTCAGAGACACTGGCTGTGCTTTAAAGTTCATAAAACTAGGAGCTCTGCAGTCAGAGATAGAAGTCAGATTTGCCTGACTCAGAGCTGATATTATATCTCACTCAACATGAAGCTTCCTTCAGCTGGGAAGCAGAGAATGGATTCAAGAAACACTGCAGAATTAGCATCTGTGGTGCTTGGTGACCTAGTAACTGCTTCATTTGCATATCATTAAACAAAAGGTCTTAGCATGTTTTTTTTTTTCCCCCTCTCATCTCTCACATTTTTTTTTACCTCCATTTGCACTGTAGGAAGGTGACACAGAATCACAGGATCCAAGGGCTGGATGCTATTGAGGCCAGTTCTTTCTGTTCTTTTGAACATGTTTCTGGAAACACTTGTGAAATTGCTTCAGCTTAAGAGCAGAGTTGTCTTAAATATAGAACCTCTTGGTTTTTTGGCACTTATAAGAAGAGAAAGATTTTCTGTTGTCCATCGACCCCTACAAAATTTTGCAACACTCCTTGCCCTTCACAATTGCCTTGCAGCATTGCTGATGCATGTTGGCCTAACCTTTCTTTTGCCTTCAAAGAGGACCCCACTTCCTGCCTCTGAGGACCCTTCCAAGGGAACTTTATTCACTCAGGCTCCACAAATTTAAATTCCGATGAGTCACATACAATGTAGTGTGAAGTCTATTCTTTACAAGTAGATAAAAATGAATGTATTTTTCTTGAAAAAAATCCTGATACCAGAAGACAAGAGAGCATGCTATGCCTTCTGTAAGGCAAACAGAACACAGCAAGCCTCTCACACAAACTGCTTCTGGCACAGTCCTGACAAAGTTCTTTCTCCCCCTCATAAGCCAAACCTCACAGTCCATAGTTCTCATTACATTCAGGTCTTTTAACTCTGACCAGAATGATCCATGAAGCTGTACTCACAGCATTGCAAGGCACCTCTTAGGACGAGGTTTCCAATCCGTCCACATTCCTCCTGCAGATAGCTTCCAAAGGCCCAAAGCCACAAGATCAGGGTTCTAGCAGCAACAGATGACCCCACATCCTGGTACCAAAACTGTTGGGGTCAGCTTTCTAGTTGCTGCAGAGAAAGAATCCAAACAAAAGTGGCTTGTGGAGGAATGGTTTTATTTGGCTTACGACTCAAGGGGAGACTCCATCCTGGCAGGGAAAACAATGGCATGAGCAGAGGGGTGGACATCACCTCCGTCACAGCACTGGAAATAGCAGCAGGCAGGTGTGCCAAACTCTGGCAAGGGGAAGCTGGCTTATAACCCCATAAGCCCGCCCCAACAACACAGCTCTAGTGAGGTTCTAATTCCCAAACTGCCATCAGTTGAGGATGGATTACCCAGAACACATTCGTTTGTTTGTGGGGGACACCTGGATCAAACCATGACAATCAATGACATTTTTATTACAAATTAATGAGGACTGCTTGTTGGGTTATGAGGTCTACAAACATCACTTCTTATTTTTATTAATTTTAAATTTTATATTTTTGGCATTTTCATACAAGTACATAATATATTTTGATCATCCCCATCCCCATTACCCTCTCTGACTCCTAAACACCTTCTTCCTTCCTACCCGTGTCCTTCCCATTTCCCTGTCCCTTTTGTTTCTGTGACTCCCTGAGTTAAGTTATGGTGGCTGGCATGAGCATAAGTAGGCCTTATTTACTGGAGCATGGGCAACTTATCAGAGGCTGAACTAATGAAGAACATGGCACTTTTTATTATTGACTGCAGACATAATGAACAAATGTTGAAATCTGTCTTAGAAGATGAAAGAAAAATGATTTAGTAAACAAAACACAATTTTCATCACCCTTATACCTATATTTTTGTGATTTTCAAAAAGTTTATATGTGCACACACAGACATGAAAAGGCATAAGACCAACTCAAATTTATATTTTACTTCACATTAAATATTTTTGTGCTCTGTGGTGGTTTGAGTTAGGTGACTCTCATAGACTCATGTGTTCTGAATGCCAGGTCCCTAGCTAGAGACAATTTGGGAATTGAAGCCTTGCTGGAGGTGTTGTGTTTTGGGGTCAGGCCTATGGGTGTTATAGTCATTTTCCCCTTGCCAGTGTTTGGTATACTTTTCTGCTGCTGTTGTTCACCTGATGTTGGCCAAGAGTTGATGTCTAGCCTGTACTCATGCCACACTTCTCCCTGCCATCATGGAGCTCCCCGTTGAGTCTGTAAGCCAGAATAAACCCATAAGCTGTCTTTGATCAGATGCTTTGTGCCAGCAATGAAAGGTAACTGCTGCAGGCTCTCAGGATTTCTTTCTTTCTTTCTTTCTTTCTTTCTTTCTTTCTTTCTTTCTTTCTTTCTTTCTTTCTTTCTTTCTTTCTTTCTTTCTTTCTTTCTTTCTTTCTTTTGTGGTACTTAGGGGTATTATGAGCCATTTTCTATAGTCATACATTTATGTCTTCCTTCTGCTCCTAAATCCTTATACAAAGCAAAAATACATAAATAAAAACATCTTATGAAACATTTTATGATGTTATGTGACATCTTATGAAAAGAGTAGAGAGTTCCAGTAGTGTGAGATGATTAACTTCTAGAGACGTGCTATGCAACATAACATCTACAATATTGTGCTCTTTTAACTGAGTTGAGGACAGTTCTCACATTAACACACATGCTCACATGCAGGAACACAAGGGAAAATGTGATACAAATATTTGACGCCATGACTATGGTGATAGAATCACAGACGCATGCATCCACGTTCTTTGCAATGTACACATTAAATACATGCGACACATTTACATCAGTTATATCTTAAGAATGCTTAACAAAAACAGTGCATCAGAATTGGTACAGACTATCTTGTCAAAGCCAATTCTTATATCTTCATGAATGCTGTGAGTCTATGATGAAACACAGCCATGATTAAAACGTAAAAAGGAAGCGATGAAAGATTGTGGCTGAATAAGATCCTCTGGTCATGGTCTCCATATATGCACATGATGTTGGACTCTTTTTCATCACTAAACTATCTGCACAAAAACTGAGGAAATCATACTGCTTCTAATATGAGAAAACAAAAGGTCCTATTAAATAAACCAAGAAAAAAGTTGCCCACGTTACCCTTATCACAACTACAAAGCAGCCCAGCATGGAGAGAGATGACTCCCACTTGGAGGGAGAGTTAAATCCAGGATTTAGAGTAAAACCCAGTACCAGGCATACTTGGGTGAAACCCAATGCGGGTCAAAGCCCATCACCCATATTGCTGAGCCAGTCCTTTCAAGCGGAGCTCCTGGAACCATGTTAGGCATGGTGACCAAAGGCCTCCACTACCCGACATTAGGCAACAGAGTAGGGAGCAGGGCTTTGG
>PVHP010015484.1:0-37452 GCA_004024765.1 Zapus hudsonius
ACACACACACACACACACACACACCATATACTATGCAGACAAAGAATTCCATGAAATGAAAAGTTCAAACTCAATATTATTTAGAGATAGAAATATCTCCTTGTTAAAAACCTAAAATGAAAGAAGTCTACACTTTTTAATTGACTACAGTAAAAGAGAAAATAATGACAAGGAAAATCAGAAAATAATATAAAAGCAATACTAGCTAATACACAAGAACATTGCCCTTAACGTTAAAGTGAAGTGACAGAATGGAGGAAGCTATTCCCTCTTAAAGGGAACGTCTCAATGAGATACAATCACAACATGAAAGAGAAGAAGCAGACTTTCCAACAGGCACACATAAGTGAAACCAAGCATATGCTATCATCAATAAGAGATTGGGGAGAAGTGGGTCTAGGTACATTTCAGGTGTTGGGGATGGAGACATGTGTTATCTCTCTGCTGAATGACCTTTCCTGTTTCAGAATGGCTCCCCCTGGTCCTGAGTGTTCATAATGAGTGTGGTGCACTAGATCTGAGGCTGACAGGGTGGCAGTTGGGAGGGGGAGCTGGGGAGGGCAGAGAGGTGTTTTCCTTTAGTTATTTCAATGTAAATTTTGAGGTATTTCCTCAGGGGCCTCAGCAGGAATCCATGCTTTAGGAATAGTATTTAGTGTTTGCTATACTAGTTGTGTAAGCAAAGCCTATTGAGTTCAGGAGAAATAAAACCATGGAAGACTACAGAGCTAATGAAGTAAGATATAAGACAAGACTGCATAAATTGAATCTTAATTTATTCATCAATGAACAGTGCATTGCTTCCATAATCCAAGGAATCGTACATTTCCTTTAGGCCAACATCTTTTTCTTTATTCTTTCAATACTTAGATTTATTGTGGACCTACAAATGAGGAGGCCCTGACCAGTGCATGAAGCCAGTGCTTGAATACAAGAAAGTACCCATTGTGATCTTCAAATCAAACCACTTGTTGACAAGGCACAAAACATACAAGAAAGCAAAGGGGGTGTCACTTTATTTTTTTTTTGTTTTAATTTTGGTGTGCATGTATGTGTGGTTTGCATACATGTATGCATATCCATATATGTCTGGGCACACATGTATGTGTGCTGGTGTGTATGCCCTTGTGTGTGTGTGTGTGTGTGTGTGTGTGTGTGTGTGTGTGTGTCTGTATGTGTGTACAGTCCAGAGTTTGAGGGCAGATGTCTTCCTAATTTACTCTGCACCTCAAGTTTGCACCTGACTAGCTGGCCAGCAAGCCTTAGACATCCTGTGTTCCAGCCTTCCCTGCACAGGTCTGAAAACAGGCACTTGTTTTCAGATCCTTATACTTGTACAGCAAATACTTTCTCAACTGAACCACTTCCCCACCCCAAAGACAAGCTTTAATATAATTTTTAGCAAACTGTATGATATTGCTGAAAATAGGAGCTCCATATATGCAAATATACAAACTCTACACAACAGAAGCTGTGCAGTATAACAATTAAGAGGTATAAAGGAATTTGGGAAAAAATTAAATATAGTTCTCTCTATGCTTGGTCACATAAAATATCAAAAATCATATACAAACTTCTGAAGTTTTAAGCTCAAACTACACTTCAAGGAAAATGTTTAGCCTTAGTGTGTATCTAAGTAAAAATACTTAAAATCAATAATCCAAGAAAGCATCTTTCTTAAAATGGTAAGGAGAAAAAAATGTTCCAGAAAAAGCAAGCAAATAGCAACAAATACAAATGACCAAAGGTAGCCATCTACGAAACAATCAAAACTCAAGAATATGGGTATGCAGGTTCTGCCAAGACTGGTCAGTAAATGATTTATGTGCTTTTAGAGATAATGCATTTTCAATTGTGGCTTGAAGCCCTTCTGGAGTGAGAGTCTCCTCAGTTGTGTTCAGATGTTGTCTTCATTCCTGCAATGACCAAACTATTTCTGGCTCACTCATTCCTGGTTTGGAGTTGGTTGTAGCTCCCAGGAAAAGCCCAAAGTGGCTTTTTGAGAGGCTCTTTCTTTTCCTTCTCCAAATCCTCACTTGGTCTCCAGCTCTGCAACCCTAAAACCTTAATTTTCTGTTTCCTGACTCCAATTTCACTTTGGGATCAGCATTAATTTAAAAAGAAAGTGTGGCCACAGATTTTGTGATAACCTCTCATATCTTCTTGATCCAATATATTTCCCCATTAGTAATTTTCTGAGGCAGCAAATAGATGAAAAAGTGGTTCAGTTATTGAATTGTTCTCTAGAAGCTTTTGTTTTTCGTTTGTTTTAAACAAACCCAACCTGTATCTATTGAATGTGAGATTCTTGGTCAGTACTTTTTGGGTCAGATTAAATAAAATAAAACTGGCATTGTAGTGTGTAGAGAGGAATTAAGCCATTTGAGGACTTTTCCAACAGCAACAGTTATATTTTGCTGCATTGCCTGTCATAGTATCTCTACATGAAATCCCACATGGATAGGACCTAGCTGTTTAAATTCAGAACCTGCCTCTGTCTAGATTTTATTAGTTCAATGCCACTCTTGATTTTGATAAAATGAAGTCAGTGTCTGGTCTGTTTCACTGGCCTGCTACCTTATCAGTCTGAGCTCTTGTACAGTGACAGGCCAGTCTGAACAGAGTGGTTCCATGCTGTTCTCAGCCCTTGGTGGTGAGTATACTGTGGCTGTCCAATCTGGCTGCTGCCAGTGTGTGGAAATGTGTAAACATGTTCACTGCCACACTGAGGCTGGTCTGATTCACAGCCTGTCTTGCTATGGCTCTTCTTTACATCTGCTGAAGTTGGGTAATTGATAGGGTGATGTGTGACAGCCCTCTGTAGCTATATTTTAGTAATCCTAAATAAGGCATTCAGTCAGATTCTTTAGCACCCTGTTGCAATCAGCTTTCTAGTTGCTGCGAGGAATGAACCCAAGCAAAAGCAGCTTGTGGAGGAAAGGGTTTATTTGGCTTACAGACTCCAGGGGAGACTCCATCTTGGCAGGGAAAACGATGGCATGAGCAGAGGGGTGGATATCACTTCTGCCACAGCACTGGAAATAGCAGCAGGAAGGTGTGCCAAACACTGACAAGGGGAAGCTGGTTTATAACCCCCATAAGCCCGCCCCCAACAACACAGCTCTAAGGAGGTTGTAAAATCCAAAGTGCCATCAGCTGAGGATCAATTACCCAGAACACATTCATTTGTTTGTGGGGGACACCTGGATCAAACCATGACACACCCTAAGGAGCTATTTTGTTGGTTATTGATTTCAATGCTGGAACCAAACTGAAATTTCAAGGCAGGTAAAATCCTCTCTATTTGCTGTTAATTTTGTTGTAAAAGATATGATTAATTCATTAAATAGATTCTCCAGAAAATGCATAGCCTAACATAACACAAAGGAAGAGAATCCTAAGTAGGTGTGATTATTATTAAATGTAGCCATAGAAATTAAATAGCTATTTGTTGTAGTGACCTGGTCCTGTTTGATTGCCAGCAACTTTGCATCAAGAATTAGGTTCTCTCCAGTGCATAGTTTGTACTATGATTGGCTGGCTCTCCCACAAAAAGAAATATTTAGACCTATAGAATAGTCAGCTACTCTTGAGAATCTTGCTTTATATTTCAAACAATATGTTTTTAAAAAATATTTATTATGAATAAATATATAAATTGTATGAGCAAATCTTGTGAATGTGTCCCTGATTCCCTCCTCTCTGTCCCCTTCCCACTGGGGTACTTACTTCCTCAGGGCACATACTGGATCTGTCCATAGTTTAGAGGGTTATGAACTGCACCAGAGGTAGCCAGTTTTACTTTTTATTTTTTACTCCCCCCTTTGTGTATTGTTGCTGAGGGGGGAGCGATGTCTCTGACTTGATTTTTATTTAAAAAAAAGCAAACTAGTATTTCCTCATAATATGCTACTCAATATTACAACAAACAACATTGCCTCACCAGAAAGAACAAAGTGTTGAGCCAGTATCTTAAAATTCTTTCTTCCTCCTTGTCCTGCAATAGTCATTGTCTTTCATCACAATTAACTCATCACAAAAGGGACTGGAGTATTTTTTAAAAGTCTATATGACTAAATTGAGGCACAAAGCTATTGATGAAAATTGGTGTCATCATAAATAGTACATCCAAGATTGAGAGAGCAGTCTGTCACTATAAGTCCTGTCCTAAGCATTATCTCAGATTGCTACAGTTGTGACACTAGGCTTTAATGTGCTGATATTCAATGGCACCTATCTTGGTACCACATTATTTTTGATTGGTGTACAGAGCACTCAGATTCCTTAAAGCTGATTATTTATTTTATAATAGCATATGTTTTCATTTTTCAAGATGATATAAATGTAATAATGGAGGCTCTGTTGGTACTAAAGTTGACGACTCTTGAATATTTTTCATCATCTACATACACTTCTATGATGGCACACATACACAATCATGTATCCTTTTAGCTGACCATCAGTAAGTTTTTTAGACTTGGGACAAAGCCATTATCACCAATATTTAGTATTTGATCACCAAGCACTTCTTCTCTAGTCCATAGAGATCCAAGTGGTAATTGTGGGAAATGCCAAAATGATTCAGTAGAGAAAATTCTTGGAGTCATAAAATTATAACAATATAAAGATAAAAATGACCATAGGGTAATATAATAATCATATTTGTACATAATAATATTGGGACCAAGAGAGATAAGTGAATGATATTCTACAAATTCAGCTGGAAAAGTATAACTAGAAAATTAAATATGTTATATTGCACAATGCATTATTTAATGTAATATAACTTGCTGTATTCATGCTGATGTTTTAAATGTTTAAACAGTGGTGATGACAAGCATAGTTTAGTGTGATGTTAGACAGACTTCATCATCATTTGAAATGGAAAGACTCATAGTGGTATAATATGATATTAAGAACATTAAAACTTATAAAGAAAAAAATCAATTCTTTACATATTAGAATGTCTGTGAGTAATTCTTTTAAGAGTATGGAGCTTATTCTTAAAGAATTGCTCTATTTTCCCATGCTTCATTAGCTATTATATTTTTCTTTTTGGTTTATATAAACCTTATTTAAAGAAATCTTCATAGAATCCATGTATACTATCTACGTACGTACACAATGATTAACCACATATTAGTTTTCTATCAAGGACTTTAGGCCTCATACTGTTATACATTTGGACTGTTATGTCAAGTAAACTTTATAATATTGAATATTTATATATAAGAAACAACATCTAATTCAAACAAAATAAGACTAAACTTCTAGAGTAAATTACTATTTCGGGACATTTTGCTTCTGTGTTATTGCTAAATAATTTCAAGTATTCATTCACAAAACAGCCACAAAATATAAAAACATACAAAATGATGTTTCTGTGGCAGGATGTGCTCTTTTTATTTTGGTTGTTTGGTTTTCATTTTTTGAGATAGGGTCTCATTGTTTTGCCTTGGAGAGTACCAGCCTAGTGAGAAGAGGTGTGAGAGGCAGTTCAGGAAGAGTCAGTGAGCACTCACAAATTGACAACATTGACCAGAGGCAAAGCTGAGCCAGACAGACATATAGACAAGAATATGACAGGGAAACTACAGAGGAGATCCATGGGTACGTATGACATGAGGTGGAAGAAGTATCCAGAGCAGTTGGAGAGAGCCAGGGAGGAGAATCTACTGACACAGTCATCCCCACACAGGGCAGACTGAAGCCACCAATCCCTCCACCATCCACCATCCTGAGAGTGAGAGATTGTGGGCCTCCTGGCTTAGCCAACTCAGGTGTGAATGACAAGACTTCAGCAAACATGATAAATGGGTAAATGTATGGCTAATGAAAAGAGCATGTTGTCAAAAATTTAGACAGAATATGAGAATGGTGCTTTTTTTGTTTATTCAGAACTTCTAGTTTTACGGCAGCATGGGATACTTCCTCTAAATCTCTTTTTAAAATCTGTAGTGGGAATTTATCTTTTGAATTTCAGTAAGAGGACTTTAAAAAAAACAGCATGTTCCACTTATGTTGATAGGCAAGATAGCATGGCTTTGATCTGGCATTTTGTGGCTTGTGCAAACCCAGACATACAAGCATATGCTTTCAAACGTTGAATAAATAGCTACATCTATCACATTTGAGAAATCTATTTAAGAAAAATAAAACAAAAACCTGATGTTGTACAAGCCACATCCTGATTTAGTGCTCCTGACAGGACTTAGAACCTACCAACATTACCGTTCTCTCTTCCCTTTCCTCAACATGGCTACACCGTATCAGTGATGTGCCGAGTACTGATGATGAAAGCTGAGATAAGATAGAGGGCTTCCTAAGTCTTAAAGAATAAATTTAATATTTATTTTATTCAAAACTGTGTCTAAAACCAGTAGGTTTAACCAGTAGAAAAAACCATATGGCACTCCAAACCACAAGGGAAATTATACTTCTTTTTATAAAGCATTCCCACCAGAAAAATAAAGGCTAACCCTTCTGTTTATCATTATGTTTTATGAGGTAACTTCAATGAAATCATGGAAGTATTATCACATGAGCAGAGGAGGATAAAATCTTTTTTGCCAGGACCCTCAAAGGATAGGAAATTTGGGCCATGGCAAAATTGGAGCTGATTTTCCACCCTTCAGATGAGGAGGTTCAAGATGGGGGATGGTTGAGCAACAAAGGGATTTCTTGCCATCAAAGAAGATGGTCAACATTTTCAAAACTTTTATGTGGGCTACGAGGGTATATTTTACATGCCCAATTCAGGACTTAGATTTCAGTTTGAATACAGGTTGCATTGATATTTTATGTGGGCAGTCTGTCTGGGCCAACTCAAATGTTCAGATGTGTATAAGGAAGCACACAGAGGAACTCACCCAAAAGCAGATAAGTAGTGAAGGTTTGGAGGGAAAATCGATGAAGTCATAGCAAGGGTATTTTCCAGTTCTGTCTATTCATTCCCTTGGGAAAAAAAGGAACATCAAAGCAAATCTTTTAGCAGTGTCTTTATGTTAATATATAACATTTTTTTTCAATAATAATTCATATTTCTGCTTTTTTCCATATGTTTCTCTAGTCATTCAGCAATTATGTGCTATGTGACAGATACTATGCTGTATAATTATGATAGGAACAGTCAGTATTTATATCCCCTTATTGTGCTGATTAGAAGCTGTGCTCCATACCCATCTATTGCCCCAAGAAACCTGGGAGGGATCTGCTCCCATGTCACAGGTGAGAAACATGGAACTATGTTTGGGAAATAATTTTTAAATCTTTCTATGAGTGTTGTTTAGCTTTCTGTCACCCTAGCTTATATCAGAAAATCAAATTTTAAGGGGAAGTGTACTTTGGCTCAAAGTTTATGAGGTTTTAGTTCATAAGTGGTTAGTGACATTAGCCTCTGTGCTTAGGGAAGCAGAGTCATATGAGGCTGTGTTTCTACTATCTTCTCCAGTGAAATGTCCCCAGTCTTTTAACGACTCCTCATGGGTTCCACATCTTACAGATTCCAACATCTTCAAACAGCACCACAGATTGAGAAACAAGCCTTTAACCCACAGGCATTTGAGGGACATCTTGAATCCACATTACAGCATTATGGAGCTGCTATTAGAGCCTAAGTATGGTGTCTATACATACAATAATGCACACTTCTTTCACTTCCAAAGGGATTTCGTGCCCTGCACAGGTCATCTCTCTCCACCTAATCTTTCTCTGCTTCTGGCAGTGAAGATTAATTTGCATTTGGGTTGAAATGGCAAGTACAAAGTGTGACTTTTTACGGCATTGTGATTTTAAGACTTACCTGTGTTGGACCACATACCCACTAGTTACTCCTCTGTATTGCTGAGTAGTATTTCATTGCATGGCCACAATTATTGGTATATTCATTTACTACTAATGGATTCTCTCCAGTATTTCTTATTAAGCATAGGGTTGGTATATTATGCACAAGTCTTTGAGTGAATACATTTTCCTTTCCCTTGAAAAAGCTCTCAGGAACAAGATGAATGAGATGTACTTTTTGTAAAAGAAATTAAACTGTTTCCTAATGAGATATGCCACTTTGTATTCCTACAAGCAATTACATATCATAGTTCAAGTTGTTTTGTTTTTTTGTTATTTTTATACTTAGTTCTCCATATGCTAAGTACTCAAAAATATATGAGTAAAAGGAAATACCAAATTTTAGTAAAAATGCTTTGAATGACAATAATGTAAACCCCTTTGAAATCTTCTTATATTTGTTTCCATGAATACATACAGATACCTGAATATATCTGTAGCTGTGTGCATCCTGACAGGCAGCAGTGGTTATGGTCAGAGTGAAGCATAGATGGACTAATCTTTAAAAAGATTACTTTCCTAAATTAATTAGGTGGTTATAAAGGGTAAGCTTTGGATTGCTCTAGCATTTGCCACCACATTCAAGTGTTCATTTATCATTTATTCATTTATTCTAATTCTCATATAAACAATGAGACAAAAAATCAAAAATTATAATAACAGTTAAATAGAAAAACTTGTGGATTGCTGATCTCAATAAGGCATGTTGTTTTATCACTGATAATGTACCTCATTCTAATGCAATTTTTATGAATAATGATGTGAATATTAGGGTTTTGTTTTAGACTGGATTATTAAATTAAAAAGTTCAACTAGGTCAAAATGCTTTGGAGATGTTTAGGGTGAAATTCTTGTTTACTGACAAACAGGTATAGAAAAGTATGCAAAAATAAGAGTTGCGAAATTAGAGACAAAATGTATAGGTTAAAAGTGGGGGAAAAATAAAAAAAATAATTAGTAATATCAAATGATTTTGTAAAGAATATTCTAAAGAAATCATAATTTATTTTTCAAAATATATGCTATTGTTCTGCCTTATATTTCAAAGTAGATTTGTAGTGAATGCTTTTACAACACAACTACTTCGGCCCCCTAAGAAACAGAGAATAAGCATATGAAAATGCCTACCATGTAAACCTTCCATTTATGAAAGAACAGATACACAAGAGAGTAATACCTACTGCTTCTGTAACCAACCTCATGAGACTGGAAGGCAGTTGGATTCTTTCATTTTCATTTACTATTCTGAAGACCCAGGTATTTATCCAAATGTCTATTAAAAGGACACAGTCCATATCTTTTATGTGTTCAGAAACTGATAGGATTTCTGTTTGGTTTGAATTTAAAAAATGAAAATAAACCCTAGGTATCCATGAAAACATACTATGCTCTCAAGAAAGTAAGAGACAGAGAAAAGTAACATATTCCTTTATCTAAAGGAAAAGCTGTCTGATTAATGGTTTTCTGTTTCCCTCAGCTCTCCTCCTCCTGTCCTCGTTTCTTAGGTCTAATGTTGCTTGTCCTGAATCATAAACAAAGGCTCATTTGTTTCATGAAGAAAACATGCCATAATAACGGAGTCAATTAACAAAATGTTAAATAATAGAAGCTAAACTGTCTTGTGACTGTCCTTTCTCTTTAATAAAAAGTTCTAGTTTTGATTATGCTCAGAATAAACTGGAGAAAGGTACAAAGACACCAAAAATAAAATCTAGTTCATATATTTTATGTTTTTCCTAGATGAAATCTAATAAAGAAGACTTGGTCATTGTTCTACAAGAAATAGAAAATTTTGAGAATGTCAGGAAGTATTTTTTGAGGATCACAAAAAAATTCTTGGAGGAAAAAATGTGCATCCTAAATGTACAATAAGGATATTTTATTTAGTCACTAAAGGAAGCTTAGAAATCAACAAAAATTGAAGGCTAACCAGAATTTTAAGGTAGTTGTTAATTTAAAATTCTTATGTCAGTTTAGAAAACATAATATTCATTTCATGTTATAGAACACAACAAATCCTATTTATATGTTGATTTCACCAAACAGCTGTTTTCTGCTTTGCCAGAATTAATTCAACACACTGAGAGAGAAAGAGAGAGAGAGAGAAAGACAGAGAGAGAATAGGCTCTCCAGAACCTTTAGCTGCTGCAAATGACATCTAGATGCATGTGCATCTGGCTTTATCTGGGTATTGGGGAATCAAACTTGGGTTGTTATGCTTTGCAGGCAAGTGCCTTAACTGCTGAGCTACCTCTCCAGACACTCAGATTTTTTTAAGTTAAATATTTCTGTTCAGAGTTGTGATTAAATTTAACTAACTTTTATAATTATTACACATCAAAAAAAATTTAATCTGATAAAGGTGTTAAACAATCAGTCCTTAAATCAAACCTAGATTCAAGTTAATTCTCTTGTTTACTTACTGCTTGTGCCTAGAAAATTAATTCAGTCATTCCAGAATTCTTCACTATTGTAAGCAGGTGAGTTAACATGTACATTCGTGTAAATTATCAGCAATAAAGCAGCTTAATAGCCACCAGGACTCAGGGAACTAAGCGGGAGAGGAAGTGGAAAGATTGTAAGAGCCATAGTGGAGGAGAATATCCAGAGACATCAACCCCCTCAGTAACAACCTACAAAGGGGGATGGAACCAGGTTGACTCCTAGGCTATCCATAATCCCCTTCCCCATGCACTGATCCAAACTGCCCACGGAGGAGGATACCCAGCTTGGGGACAGGAAAGAGGGAAATTGGGGAACTGGGGATACCAACACATTATTTGCTCATTCAATGTATCTAATTATGGATAATAAAGGAAAAATAAATAAAAAAATAAATAAATAAGACACTTAGGTGAATGGTCTGTGAATGGCTCATTTAATTTTTACCACTGAAGATACCTGTATTTTCAATGTTTTATAACAAAAACTAAAAAGTAATCCATATGTGGTGTCACCAGAGAAAAATCCCAGGGACCAAGGAGGCCAATGTAGGAGTATTACTTTGAGCTCATAACTAGCTTTGGTTACATGTTTCTATGTCATCTCTCACAGGAACCCCAGATACAGCACAAAGGACAGTCCAAAGGAGGATTACACCCAAACCAGTTTGGTGAACCAAAGAGTTGATCGGGGTATTTTACAGAGCAGGGTGAGGATTGCTTACAGGAGCAATAGATGACTCAACCACAGCCGCACCATGAGAATCTCATCCCAACCTGGATGACGACCTGCCCATAGCTGCTTCCACTCCAAGGCAGCTGAGTCACCAGAGAGCCCATGTCAGCATCAGCATAGACGACCCCTCACAGATGTCTCTCTGGCAGCTCATTTGGAAAGTCTCCAACCCACTGCAAACACTTACATGCAGCCCCATTGGAGAATCTCTCATCCCCATGTAGTTGTTTCCCTTTATAGAAGCTTAAGGGCAGGGTCTTTGTTGCAACCCTTTCCATATTGGTTGACTTCCTGAGTCTGTGAAACTTCCTTCCTGCACCACTTCCCCACCCCAAGGAAAGGATGTTTGTTTCCAGCTAACAAGCTAACATCCTGAATCCTAAGCGTCTCCTTTCTCTCTTCAGATCAGAGGAAATCTGTTGCATAACACCATCCTAGGCTACCAACTGAAGCACTGTTTGAAGACAATTTGCAAACATATAGCCCATATTTTATAGGTTTATACCCTTACATTGTTTAATATTCAAAACAAATTGGGAAAAGCAAGATTTCTCTCTTCTCCTTGTTCCCTTTCTAGGAAATACTGTTATAATAAGATTTCCATGTAGCTGCTGGAGAAATGAATACGTACATAGCAAGCAAATACATGTGATTCTTTTACATTTGTGTTATGTAATTGGTGAACCATATATGTATTTCATTTTAAAAGGAGAGAAACTTTAGTGACAAATTCTTAATTAAGACTCAGTATTGTATTAGGGAGAAGGCTTGGTGGGTAGAGTGTTTTGAATGAAATGTCTGGTTACACTCATATGTATGAATACTTAACCCTTACATGGCTACCTGTTTGGGAAGGTTATGGAACCCATAGTATGGGGATGCTCAGTGGAGGGATTAAGTTGCTGATGTTGAACCCTGAGGCCTTGCAGCCAAGCTTAATTTTCTCTCTCCTGATGTGACTGTGCGATGCTGTCCATCTGCTTCCCTGCCATGATGAAACTGTAAGCTGAAAATACGGCCTTCTAAAAGCTGCTTTGGCTCAGATAATTTGTCCTATCAATGAGAGGGAAACTCATAGATCACCATCATGTTAGCATAAGAACCTGAGTTCTGATCCCTAGCACCCACGTAAAAGGCATGACATGCTGGCTCAAACCTGTAACTGGAGTACTGGAGAGGGAAAAACAAGAAATCCATGGGACAGGCTGTCTAGCTAGAGCAGTCTAATCTGAGAGACTTTGTCTGAAAACATTCAGGTGGGAAATGATAAGAGTGAGACACCTAATGTCTACCTGTGGCCTCCACATGCAAACACATAGAAGTGTACCTGCAAATACACATGTGGTCATACAGAGTGCTACATATATCTGCATTTATGCATGTATACCACACACACGCACACACACACTAAATGGGTATATGTATGTATATATATATATATATATATATGGATATATTTTTACATAAGCAGAAAAGTAATAATGTTCATTTGCAGATATTCAGGTGGCTCCTGCCTAGCAACGCTGAGCCAGATGTTGATGGTCAGACATCAGTCAGTATGTTCATACCTATCTAAACATTTTGTTCAAAATGGTTAAAATAATAGCATTGGCTTTTGAGTTGTCCCTGAATTAGATAATGTACTGCCTATTCAAGACTTAGTTCTGCACTTGGTATATATGTAAATGTGTTTAATAAACAGTGGAAGCTATAATGAGCAATATTTCTTACAGGAGCTCTTATTGCGAAGTTCTGTGCTAAATGACCAGAACTGGCAGAAATTAAGTGAATGAGTTAGTGACACATGACCTTGGGAACTAGAATCTTCACTTCAGAAACAGATATAATTCACTCGCTTTCTAAAAGTTTGGGAAGCAGTTGTATCAGATCTTCAAGCAAAATTTAATTTGTATGTGGGCAAGGCTTCCTAATAACACTGACATTTTTTTTTCCTTTGGAGTATTTAAAACTGTTACTAGCAGACTCCATGAGAACTATTTAAAAGTATTAGAATGTTCAAAAAATAAATAGGTCTCCAGTTGTTCTTTCATAGGAAAGTTGATTATATTCAGACAGGACAGAATTCAGTTACCAAGAACTTGCCTATGAAATGGCTTGAACATCCTTCCCTTTTGATTGAGACTTGGTTTCTCCTGAAATAAACTGAGCATAAAATAGAAATGATGGCATTTAGATGGGATTCCTAATAAGAAGCAGTGTGGAGGAATATGTAACACCTTCATTTTATACTTTAAACGAATTTCATGTTATTTGACTTATTATCCAGAGAAAAATGTATGATTTGTAATAATATTTATGTTTTTAGACAGTTTTTGAGATGTCATAATTAAATCTGACAATCATATAAAATGGATTTCCTTTGAAACATGGTGCTTGTTTATACCAGAGCTATAAAAACCACTACATTGAATTTTGGGCTGTCGTGTATATTACCATTTTTTTTTTGTTTACAGATTAGGACTTTTTGCATGAAAATAGAATGAATTGGGAATTAGGGATCGCATTTTTACTTCCCAGTTTTATTGCAATTATTATGTAGGCCAAGTAGATGTTGTGTTAATATTGAAGCAAAATTATTTTTGTGTCTGAGGATATTAGTGTACAAACATCTTGGGGTATCATTTGCAGCAGATGAGTCTGGATGTCTCCTGCACAGGAAAGGTTTGGACTGTATAGTATGTCCAAAACCAAGAAGCTCTCTAGAGAACTGAGTTAGTGCATCAGCATCTCAAATATTTTACCTTAAATTGAACTTACAGTTAGGGGAATGCCTGCTTCCAAAGGAAACATACTTGTGAGTGGAAGAGTGAAAAAGAGCTCCAAATCTCTCTCGTTGGAGTTGAGCTAGGAATAGAGAATTCGGAGATCATTATTTCTTTGGAAACAGAATGGGGTTATTTTTATTTATTTTTTTTAACTTTGCCTGTGAGGTGTACATGTACTATATGTTTGTATGATGTGTGTCTGTGATTATGACAGTTTCCAAGTTCCTAGCTTGAAGAAGCTTCCTCTAGTCTGCCATTGTGTCTGCCAAGCTAGGCAGCCAATGAAATTCCAGAGATTCCTCTATCTACCCCTTCTATCTCACTGTAGGTATTGATTCTGGGATGAAAATTCTCACACAACCTTTTCTAGCTTTACATAGCTTTTAGAGATATGAACTCAGGTCTTTTTCTTCTTCATTTTTTTTGTTTGTTTTTTGTTTCATTTTTCAAGGCAAGGTCTCACTCTAGCTCAGGCTCACCTGGAATTCACTATGCAGTCTCAGGGTGGCTCAAAACACATGGTGATCCTCCTACCACTGCCTCCCAAGTACAGAGATTAAAGGTGTGTGCCAACATGCCGGTCTTCATTTTTGAACAAGAAGAGCTTTTATCCAATGATGCATTCTCCAACTCCTCAGAATAAAGTTATGTTACACTGTTTTTTTAGTTAACAGAGACATTACCCCCCTCAGCAACAACACATAAAGAAAATAAACCGACTATTTCTTGTACAATCCATAACCCCGTAGCCCATGATCTGGTCCAGCAATCCCACTGAGACAGGCCCCAGCAGGTTTGGGATAAGAGGGAAGGAAAGGGTGTTCTATCATAAGACTTGATCATAAAATATATTTAATTATTCACAATAAATAAATTTTAAAAAATAATAAAAATAAATAAAGAGTTTCTTGGAAAGTTTTTACTTTCATCTTTTCTCTCCAAATTATGGGATTCAAAAAGATTAACAGTTGCTTCCCACATAGATTTTAAACCTAGATTTCTTGTGTTCAAAACCAAGTTTGCCAAATTCCTGGGAATTCTGAGAGAGATCTTTAAAGTGGTTAAGTCTTTGTTCTTCTCAGAACAGATAATTATAACAGTAACCAATCGTATTGAATGATGATGACTATTAAGTGAATAAAATATGGAAGATACCTTAAACAACAGTTCACTTGTAGCATATGGACTGTGAGTGTTAGTCATAATTTCTTTCCAGTATATAATGAAAAGCTTACTTTTTTCAATGTGATGGCAACAAGCAATTTAAGAACCAAAGGGTTAATTTGGCTCTTGCTTAGAAGGTAAAGTCCATCATTGTGGAGAAACTGGGATTGTGAAGCCTGCATCTCCTGTCAGGAAGTACAGAAAAAATGAATCCCAGAGCTTCACTCACTTTCCTTCTTTATAAAGCTTTACCCAGCCCGTGGGATAACACCGACGTCCTGTAGTTAAATCTTTCAGCAATTGCCTGATATATACTCTCTGATACCAAGACAGTGTAAATTCCCCATTACACTCCTTCCTCTCTCCCTTCTACATCTGAATAATGTCTCGGATTGGCTGGAGCTAGACAGAAGGATACTGACATGGAAACCAGGGAGAGGTGCAGGAAGTCAGCCTGACATGTAAGTGGTGATAACCAGGCATTGAAGTCAGTGTTCTCCTTGCTGCTCAAAGAACCCCACCAAAAGCAGCTTGTGGAGGAAAGAGTACAGACTCCAGGGGAAGTTCATGATGGCAGGGAAAACAATGGCAAGAACAAAGGCTGGACATCACCTCTTGGCCAACATCAGGTGGACAATAGTAATAGAAGAGCATCACAACACTGACCAGAGGAAGCTGACTATAATACCCATAAGCCACCCCCAACAACACACCTCTAACAAGGTTCCAATTCCCAAATTGCCACCAGCTGGGGATCAAGGATTCAGAACACTGGAATGACACCACCACACAGACATAATCCATGGAATCTTTCCAGTTGGTTCCAAACTATGTTAAATAAAGTCTTCTTTTTTCCTAAAGAACTATTCCAAAGTACAAATTGTACAAAAGTATAATATTTGCCATAAATAAATGGCAGTCAGAAACTTCAATATAATGAAAAAAGAGCTGATTTTAGTTTTAATGAAAGTGATCCAGACTCTAGTCAATCCTCTTATTATTTACTGGTTGATCTAGATGAGAGAACGAGTTCATCTCCTTTTTTTGCTTTATCTGGAAAAAGTTCAATTAAATTCACAAGAAGATATTAGTAACACCAAAGTTAAATATGACTCCTTATATAATCAAGGGGTTAATAGAAATTCCGAATGACTTTCTGAATCAGTGGGTCCGTTTCTTTAGACATGGAGAATTAGAAACACTGTTCAAACAACCAGGAAATACTGCCTTTTTCAATACATAAATGCTGTCATGTTGAGATTTGCTGATTCAGGGAATGCTGATGCTCTGTAACAACACTGATTTAGTTCTTCAGACTTTTGATGAAAACATGGAGTACTTACCATTTATATCTGTGTGCCATATTGTTATAAATATTGAAATCAATATTCTATCAATATTATGTTTACAGACATCATAGTATTAGGACGTCCTTAATCATTTAAGGAAAAGTTTTTATCAGGAATTTAAGCCAAAAAATGTAAACCCAATTGCATAGAAGTTATAAAATGTTAATCATGACATTGTACACATTATATAACCTCAGTTGATTAATATTTTAAAAGGTAGAATACAGGAACTACCTTTCAATCAGTTGAGAGGTTGACAGCTATAATGAAGAGTCACTTCATTAAAAAAAATCTGAATATGTGTGTGTGTGTGTGTGTGTGTGTGTGAGTCTGAGAGTTTTGTCATCTTGACAAACCCATGATACATCATAGATATAAAACCTCAGCATGAAGCCGGGCATGGTGGCGCACGCCTTTAATCCCAGCACTTGGGAGACAGAGGTAGGATCACCGTGAGTTCAAGGCCACCCTGAGACTACAGAATGAATTCCAGGTCAGCCTGGGCTAGAGCAATACCCTACCTCGAAAAACCAAAAAAAAAAAAAAAAATTAAAACCTCAGCATTTAGAAATGACCCGGATCACTACAGTATGAAATAGACAAAATTATAGTTTACATGTACTGCAGCATTGCTACCCACAGGGGGGAAAATAACAATACATGATCTTTTATAAGTTTAAATTTACATTATTTCAAAAAGTTCAAGTTCATCTATAGTTAATGCATAATGTCTTTTGAAAAGCCTCCCAGCAAGATATTTGTTTAGTTCCTTTATCACAATATTCCAACATATCATTTTCCGATTAGTGACTCTGAATAATTTATCCAAATAAACAAGAATCCCAGACTTCTGCAGCTTCACTCACTCTACAAGAAGCTTATTTTGCTCCTTACCATGTACATAACTGTCTGTTCTTCCACCTCTTTTCATTACATTATAAAACTAACAGAACAGCATAACATTTGCTTCTCTGTAATGATCTGAAATCTGAGAATTTTATACAACTTAATCTTCATAACTTTTACTCAGGGGTCCTTAAGTATTGAAAACTTGTAGACATGGTTAACCACAAAATATTTTTTAAATGTGTTATGTCTGAATAAAAACATATAAGATCATGACTAAACATATAACTATTGAAGATTAGAATAAAACATTATGGTAATTAAATCCATAGAACACACACACACACACTTATTTTTGCAAAACTTTTGACTGCTCTGTATAAACTTACCACTTCAGGCTTACTTCATGATCTCATGCCATTCTACTGTGGATTGTAGGGAAATGTACACTGTTTCTCCAATCAACATATGCATACCCTTGCCTGGAATGTAGCAACTGTCTTAGTTGAATGTAAATATCATCATGTGTACCATCTCCTCTGATTTCCAGGAATAGGGGATTGTATACTACTGTGTTTAGTTATAATATGCTCTGAATAAAACACATCTCAGAGCCTAACTTCTATAAGAACAGATGATGAACTGCTGATGTATCTTCAGGTACATTCATTCAAAAAGTAAGACTAAAAAAGTGCACGGTTCCATTTTTTGAACATACGGCTACGACGGCTATGTTAAACAGAAGTCACAACACTGAATGTTGGAAACTGACCTGAGTATATCCATATGGGAACAAAGTAAAAGTTGACCCCTTTGCTAACTCATACTCACTTCCCAAAAGAGGAAATGCCTAGCTGTGAAAGTCAAAATAAAATAGTTGAAGCTTTCAGTAAGTACAAGGAGAATATTTACCCCTTTTGGTTGTCTGCATTTAGGTTCATGAACACTTGCACTTCAGTCCATGCTTACCTGTTGGTGATATTCGATTTTCTCAAATTTGTCATCATCCCAATGAAATTTGTTTTTTTAATATTATATTAAAGGTTAAATATCTTCCGTAGACTTCATAAAGGGTCTTAATGTATTTTGTCTTAACTATTTCAAATGCTTTTTGGAAGTTATAGTGAAGGGGAAACAAGAGGAAGTTATCTTTTATAGGCAGCTGGGGGCTGGGACCCAAGAGGAACCAGGAGATGCCACCTGCCTGCCTTGCAGAACTAGCACTCAGCATCTGATCCAGTCTCCAGGCTACAGCACTCCCTCCTGCTTCCTGGATTTAGCACTCCTAGGTGGGCTAGCCTTGGGATCAGCTCTGGATCATACTTGTGCCTGAGGACAGTATCTACCCTGATTAACTCTGAAAGACTTGTCCTTCGCTCACCCCTGTCTCTTGTTGATATTCTCCTGGGCTCTAACCCCTTTCCCAGCCAGGCTGGGAGGGAGGGGCATTAGGAGCTCACTCTCTCCTGACTAACTTGTGGGGGTTTTTTTGTTCACCTGAATATCAGTGTGTAAGCAGCCTCTCTCTTCCAGTCTCTCAGGAAAAGAGAATTGCTCTTTTTTTTTTTTTTTTCTTGCCTGGATATTTTTCTGTTTTTTTCTTACAAGTATTTTGTTTCCAGATGGCTTGTCACTTTGTTAGATGTATGATCTTCCTTTGAGCTCAGGGTCTTCCACATGTGTACTCACTTCTCTTGGCTCTCCAGGCCACCCCATCTCTCCATCTCCAGGTGTCTGATTGCCTGGTCCTAACCTTTGTACTTCCTCATTTTTTATTTTCTGATCTCCTTAGTCCTTCACTATTTATTACTCCTCTCTGGTCTTTTTTGTCCTTATGCTTTACCTTCCACATGTCAGTGTATATGCGCCTCCTCCAGAGCCTTTTTACCCCAAGTGATTTCTTTGTGATGGAGATTTTCTCCACATTCTCTCTGACAAGGAGAAAAATTGCCTTGTGGCATGAGTCTTTTAAACCTAATAATTCATAAATTATTTCTAAATAAATTCAATAATTCATAATTTACCTTTCTCAAAGTCTGTTTTCTCAATTATTTGTTAAAATGGACAAGAGCCAAAATTTGAGATTCACAGGTTGTAGTCAGCTAGGATGAATCTCCAAGCCAGGCACAGTTTATGGGAGGAAAGGACTTATTGAAACTACAGATTTGAGGGGTAGTTCCGTAACAGCAAGGAGCAGAGAGAAAAACCCATCACCTACACCACACACACAGGACAGGGAACAGGCAGGAGACCAAGGAGAGAATTTCTTCCCCTTTATATATAGCCTTAGGGTGGGGTCTTACAACCCTTCCCCAGAATTAATGGCTTCCTGAGTCTCTGGAATTTCCTTCCTGCATAGCCCACACAGGAAAGGATATTTACTTCCAGCTTCTTTGAGCTTCTGTACATCCTGCCCCCTACTGAGAGTCTTCCTTCCTGTAAACCTACTCAGAGACCCACCCAAGATAATTTAAAAGATCCAAATGAAAAACAAAACCTAACCATCACAACAGATATCAATGGAATGACAGAATTCTTTATACTTAGAATGTTAAATACTTATTTTATGTGAAATTTTTATTAAAATGTTTTTAATGTATTTTCCCATTCTCTAATGCAGTTTCTTGAATGAAAAGAATGTAATTAAGAAATCAATATTGATGTTTAATTTATTAATATGGCTGTTTCAATTTGGACAAAATTCAGTTGTCCTTTTATGTAATAGGGACCAGAGTCATTCTATCCTACTCTGTAAGAGATGAAAAGGGATAAATTGGACCTACAGAGAGGAGGAGACTGAATACCCAATAACAGAAGAGGAACAGGTTGTCCTGCAAGGGGAGCTGGAGGAACCTCAACAAGTCATGCTGTTAGTAGTGATAGCCATCTGAGAGAAGCCTAGAGGGCCATCAACATTCCTTATTAGCACCATGAAACACCAGAGGACACTAAAACTAGTGGGTTTTCTGGGATCTGCGGTACTGGATGCATCATGGACCAACCAGTGTCTTCTCTTCCATACAAACTGGTCAACCATGAAGTCTGAATGGGATGGCTTCCTTCCAGCACCCACAGAGGCTGGCAGAGTACCCAGATTTGGAATCACTTCCTCACTAAAGACTCTTCTCTCAGCTTTCTTTGTCTTTTATTTTGTGATGGATGTTGTTCTTTTAAATACTTTTCTGCCCTTTAATTCTTTAATGGACAGAGAAAAAGAACACTAAGTTCCTAGATACTATCAACCATGCCTTCTTACATTGCACTGAGCCCATGATCATAACATAAGGGATCATAACATCCCTCTATGCCAATCTTCATCAGAAATCTCCAGAACAGTATGGTTTACTATTAATAAGCTATGTAATTAAGTCATATCCACATCATGATTTGAATATTATAACTTCTTTATTATTTTAGTCTAGCATATTTCACACATTGACAACAGATGTGGGACTTCGCTGGCTGTATGTTTAATATGTTTATTTTTAAGCCTTGCATTAATATCGCATTCTAATTTTCAACTAATTTTGGCATAAGAAATAGCAAGAAACATTTATCTCTTTAAGCTTATAAGCTCTGTTTTTACTTATTTCCTATTACTTATTTCAATTATTTATGTGTGTAGGTAAAGGGACCCTGATAGTACCCTGTAAACTAATATGTTATTAAAGGTGTATAAGAGTGGAAAGAAAGAAAGCACAAAAGTGATGAGTATAATAAACACATTAATAATTACAATTGGGTCAAAAAAAATAAATGATTCTTATTGGGTAGAGAGAAAGTAAAGGGAGAGAATATAAATACAAAGGCAGATGACTGAGACAAAAGCGTGGGGGGGCTGGCTAAAGGCAAAGCTATAGATATGCAATCAGACACCAAGAGGCCATCTCTTAGGCACAGAGACCCCACAGACAAGACCAGTTTGGGTTCTTTGGGAGAGAAAAAAAAAAGAAAAGAAAGAGTAAGAAGGAAAGAATATAATACAGGGCAAAAACAAAGCAGAACCAAGTCTGCCTATTCATTTGACTTTGGTTATTAAAGAAGACATGGGTGTGAAGGGGAGAGGGGGCTGGATGGGGATGTAGGATATAAAAGCCATTTGTGGTTTGGCTTGATTGCTGAATTCAATTTCAATTCTGTCAATGTGTTTCCTCGCTCCTGGAAACTTTTCTTAGCCTTGGGAGTTCCTCTGTGATGGCAATCCTGTCCTCATATACTAATTACCTTTGGAGGCGTGAATTATGCACGCTGGTCCAGCAGGTCCTGTCCATGTGCAGCGCAGGGTGGAATCTCATAGGCTGGCTACATCCCTGGACCAGTTGCAAATTCTGCCCCACATCAGTGCAGGTCTATCCTGGTGTCTATGTGCTTCTGGGGTTCAGAGGGTCCCCTGGATTTATGAACCCCAAGTTTTGGGTTTGATGAAGAATAATATGGATGGAATCAAGAAGGACATATTATGATTTATTGACTTTATTTGGGGAAATCCCAAATTGTGGAGTGTGTTTAAAGGGAATTGGGATCTGGGAAGAAAATCCAGAAGCTATTTTTATGTGAAAAACATTATTAAGAAAGATGAAAGTTTAAGAGAAAATGGAGTAAAGCCATGAGCACATGGAAAGTAGTTCATCATTTAGGGGAAAATGATGCTTTTAAGAGAGGTTAGAGTGGAGCCACAGGCATGTGGTGGCATCTATGAAAGAAACTGAGGCTTCCAAGGAAAGATGAGAGTGTTGCTGACACGTGGAAGGTGGAATCTAGGAGTTAGGGTAGGGAGAGAGAAGCGAGACACAGGGCTGAGAAAAGCTTAGAGAAGCAGGAGCACCCATGTGGAAGATCCACAGTGTGAATGCACACGGTGAATGCAGAGACCACAGTTACATGTGTAAGTAACTAAAGATGAGAAGTTGCCCAAACTATAAAGCAGAGGCAAACAGAAACATTCCCCCAACGGGTTGGGGTTAAGGAGGAGAGAAATGAGGGTGCCACCTCAAGACTTGCTCACATAATGTATCTAATTATTAAAAGTAAATAAATACAAATTAAAAAAAAAACTGTATCATGCTCCCCACCCCCATCCACCCCCAGCCAGGCTGGGTGAGAGGGAGTCAGACTCTTGGACTCACTAGGATCCCTGTGGCCTGAGCAAAGAGAGGTAGGTAAAGGGGGAAAAAAAGTGATTCAGTTCAAATCACTTATCACACCTAGACAGGAAATAGACAGCAACCTTTATAGTGTCAGCTTCAGTTATGTAAAGGGGAAATATGATTGGTTGGAAATTTTGTAGGGTAGACCCCAAGAGTCAGACCACACCTGGGTGGGTGGGGGTCGAAGTGCCTAGGCAGCAGGGGTAGGGGGCTGTAGATCACTCTTGGTCAGACATGAGTTCTGGTTCTTTCAGGAGTCTTTGTTCTTGTGCCATGACAAGATGGCATGTGGAGTGGCATCTCCTAGTTCCCTGTGTTCTTCAATCCCTAGCTGAGACTACTTAAAAGAAGCTAGCATGCTCCTATTCTCTCTCGAAAGTTCCCTATAGATGAGTTCACTCCAGGCTTCCAGCTCACTGAATGCTGCTTGTTACTAATTTAAAGTTGCTTTCCTACTGTAGTCTCCCTTTTCTGCTGGGAAGGTTTCAGCACTTTGTATTGTAACAATTGATCTGGGTCATCACAGAGAACCTGCTTCTGGCTGCTGAGCAACTGATATCACAGGGGTCTTTGTGAAGTGTCCCCCCTTCTGCTTCATGGGTGTTGAGTCCCCATCACCCACCACCAAGGACATTCCCAAAGTCTTCCATCTTCCACTGGACTGGCTATCTCTCTAATGTTGAGCATAGTGTTCAACATATAGAGGTGCCAGAAAGGATTTGTTGAGTGTGAGAATTGAGATGATGTGCTTAAAAGCTACTGATGACTAATGGATCGTACAACATGAGACAATTCAGAATCCTGAGCAATGGCTAATTCAACTAATCTAATCTGATGTCCAAACTGTTGTATGCTAAAAAGTTGTCTTCCACCCCCATTAATTGAGCAGGTCCTGTCTTTTATGTCTTGTAGCCCATTGTTCTTTAAGGAAATATTTTTTTGGTTAGGAAACTTTCCTGACCAAAAAAAAAAAAAAAAAAGTGAAAGGAAGGAGTTCTTCATGAATGAAAGAGGAAAAAGACAAAAAGAGAAAAACAGTGAGGTGTTTTACATGTTCAATAATCTCTCTCTCTCTCTCTCTCTCTATATATATATATATACATATATATATATATGTATATATATATATATATATATTATATGATATTTATTGTTGGGCCCCAGCCTAACTGAGCAACCTTAAGCTAAGTTTTAGAATATGGAATAGTTGATAAGCTTTGTTTCTGCTTGTTAGGTTGCACTTTACTGGTGATGTAACCAATTACTCTGCTGATTGGCTGTAAAACAATGCACCCTAGGGAGGTGTACTTTGCTGATTGGCTCCCACCAAAAAATTAGAATCCTGTTGCTTAAGAGGAATAGGTGGGACAATGCAGCCTTGGGTTATAAAAGGGCTTTTGGTGCTCAAGTAAAGTGAGATTTGCCTCACATTTCTCCCGGTTGCCTGTGTCTGTCCTACTATATGCCTCACCTCTCCCCTTCTCAAGCTGGCTGGTGAGACTTGGGCTAGGGGGCCAGGGGATCGCAACCTCCCAACAATATACATACATATGAATCTGTCAAATAACACATACAAAAAGCACTATTTTGGCTTCTTATTTAGCTTCTAATTTTGATGTCATTAATTCCTTATACTTGGGGTTTTTTTATCTTTGTTATGAATGAGTATATACATTGTATGATCAACTCTTGAGAAGGTGTCCCCCTTTACCTCCTCTCTGTCCTTTACCCACTGGGGTCCTTCCTCCATACACATTCTGCATCTGTCCATAGGTTAGGGGGTTATGAACTGCACCAGAGGTAGGCAGGTTTTCTTTTTTTTTTCTTCCCCCTTTGTGTATTTTTGCTGAGGGGGACAGTGTCTCTGGATATTCTCCCCCACCATGGCTCTTAGAATCTTTCTGCCCCCTCTTCATCTCAGTTCCGAGTCATAGTGGGTGAGTTTTAAATTGCTTTATTGTTGATCTTAAGTATCTCTGGACATTTGTCCTGGGTTGTGTTGTGAATCATTGGTGTCTGTCTTATCAGACTTGCTGTGGTGATTGGTCTCCTGTTAGGCTTATCACTTTCTCAGAGGTTTTTCATTTGGGCCTTGTGTGAAGGCTAGGTGTGGTTTGTTTTTTTTTTTATTTTCTACTGTACTTTTTTCCTTTCTTTGTTAATATTTTAAATACATTTTTATGAAGGCCAGTTATGGTAGCACATGTCTTTAATCCTAGCACTTAGGAAGCAGAGGTAGGAGGATTGCCATGCATTTGAGGCCACCCTGATATTATGTAGTGAATTCCAGGTCAGCCTGGCTAGAGTGAGACCCTACCTTGGAAATCCAAAACAAAAAACAAAACAACAAACAAAAAAAATGTATCCATTTATTTGCAAGGAGAGAAAGAAAAAGGAGAAAGAGAAAGAATGAAGGTGCATCAGGACTTCTTGTCACTGCAAATGAAATCTGGATTCATGCACCATTTTGGGTATCTGGTTTGTTGTGGGTCTGGAGAACTGAATCCTGGATGGCAAGCTTTGTAAGCAAGTCACAGCCTCTGAGTCACCTATCCAGCCCATTTTCATATTCTTCAAATTTTATTTTTTATTTTTCATTTTTTTAGCATTTATTTTTTTACTGTCCATAATTAGATACATTGAATGAGCAAATAATGAGTTGGTATCCCCATTTCCCCAATTTCCCTCTTCCCTATCCCCTATCAGCTGGATATCCTCCTCTGTGGGCAGTCTGGATCAGTCCATGGGTAGGTGGTTATGGATACTGAGACAACCCGCTTCCACCCCCCCCCCCCTTTGTGTGTTGTTCCTGAGTGGGCCATGTTTCTGGATATTCTCCTCCACCCTGGCTATTAAAATCTTTCTGCCTCTCTTCTGCTCAGTTCCCTGAGTCACGGTGGGTGAGTGTTAAGGCTGCTTTATTGTTGAGGTCTTAGGGTATCTCTGTACTTCTGCTTTAGGTTGTGTTGAAATTGTTGGCGTCTGGCTGGCTTATCCTGTGTTATCTAATTGGCTGTGGTTGTGGGTCTCTTGCTTATCCCTCCACTCTCTGTGGGGTACTATATGGATCCTTCACTGTAGGTCTGATGTGGCTCATCTCTTGCTAGGATGTCAGCTATCAAGTCGAAGTTTGTTGGTAGGGATGGAGGAGCCATAGCTCTCTCTCTGCCTTCTGAAAAATACAAACAGGATCTCCATCGGAGAGTGAGATCATTATAGGCTAACTTACATACATATTTCTGAATTGGCCAGATTCTATTGTTAGTAGCCTCTTTGTTAATCACTCATATAGTACATTTCTTTTTGGGGTACCAAGAATTTGTTTCCCAGTGCATTTTGCCCAGCGTCACTAGTTTTAGTTATGGGCTCCCTGTCACTGAGACAATAACTAAGCTGAATTAACAGCTGTTTATTGCCTCCCTCAGGCTTTGGCTCCTCCATTGCACAAGGGCTCACTTCTTGGATCACTGTTCTCTTCCAGTAGGAGGTGTGTTCAGCCTACTCATGGCAGCAGACTGTGTTTCATGTCAGTGGTCTCTGTTTATTCCAGTTGTCATTGACAAGTTTCCCCTGGCAACTTATGCAGTGCCTTCCACCACTGCACTAACTACCATCTGGGGGCTGGTTACCGATCTGGACCTTGTATATGTTTTACATAGTCCCAAATTGGCTTTGAGTTTTAGTACTCAGTCATTGAGCTACTTCCAAGGTCCCATAGACTAATTTGGATTGCAGCTGAAGTGGGACCTCAAAGTGAAGAAATAAACTTAGTACAAATTTCGCATTTGCCATAGTATATTGTTAATTTTTATGTGTTCTGATTTACTTGAAGAAATGTGCTATTTTGCAATTGATAAGAGCAGAATTCCAAATATTTGAATTAAGTCATGTCAATCAAACTAATTAAGCATTTCATACCTTTGCTGACGTTTCTTTCATATCTCCCATTTTCATCTATGAGTTTTGTGAGATTGGAAACATAAATCTGTATTGACATTCCTGAGGTAATCTTTTATTTTTTCTTTAGATGCTCTATGTATACATCTAAATTTCTTTAGATGTGATGTGTATACAAACTTAAATATAGTATATTTTTCTGACTAATTGAATATTCCATCATGTTACATACCCATCTTTATCCCTAGTTATATTTTCCTTGAAGTTTTCTTTTATTTACAAAACAATATACTTTCTATTCCCTTTTACCCTTGTGTTTGTTTCTCTTGTTTTAAAGCTTAAACTTTCTGTGGCTTTTGGTTTTTAGATACATCTCTTTTAAACAGCATATGGTTGAATTTAGTGTTTAATAGCCACATTAGTCAGGGTTCTCTAGAGGAACGGAACTGGTGGGGGGAATATATATTAAAAAAGAGATTTACTAACTCAGAGTACACACTATGGCTGGGTAGTCCATTAATGGCTGGGAATTTTGAGAAGTGAGTGGCTGTTCAGAAAATGAGACTGGATGTCTCAACTGTCCCAATTACTCATGGAGGTCAACACATTTCCTGGAGAGGCACTGGTCTTCAGTCCAGGTTGGAAGGCTGGAGAAGCTGGGTTTCTGTATCCACAAAGTATGACAGAGTTTCACTCTAGGTAGGTGCATTCACCAGTGAATGAATAGGGCAGCCAGCCAAATGGCTCACTTCTTTACAGACTTTCTCCATATGTAGCCTGTTGCCAGAAGGGCTTTCCCATCTGTGGGAAGTCCTCCCCATCAGCTAATCCTGCCTGGAAATGCCTCACAGACCTGCCTAAGAAGCATGTTTCTTACATGATTCTCAACCTGGTCATGATGACAACAGAAATTAACCGAAGTGAAAACAGCTTAATGGCCCTTGTATTTAATAACAAATCATAGGTTATTCACATTTAATATAATTATTGTTTTCTTGATTAATATTTATGATTTGTGTTTCTATTGGCCCTTCCCTGGATATCTTTATTTTGCATTTTAAACTTTCATTGGATAATTGTAGTCATTCTATCAATATAACTTTCTTCTATTTATTCATCAAAGCACATAGTAAATGTTTTGTAAACACAAAATTGTAAACAGTGAACAACCCTGTGATTCAAACAGAATCAGACGAGACATCAAAACTATGTGTATTTCTGTCTGGCTAGATGGTTTTAATACAATCAATGTGTGTTTTATGCCATCCCTTTAAAATATAATTTAGAAATACGTGCAAAGGGGGTGGGGAGATGGCTTGAGTTAAAGTCGCTTATTTCTAAGCCTGCTGGCCCAGGTCATATAAAAGTGAACAAAAAATTGTTCAAGGGCCTGGGTTTTGGTTGCAGTACACTCATGCACGCACAAACACACACACACACACACACACACACACACACACACACACACACACACACTATTTAAAAATGAATAAAGAAGCATGATTTCTTCTAAAACTTTTCTAATTTTCCCTATCTTCCATTTGCTTTTTAGGGCTTCACACCATAAATTTAAAGATCAAAACCACTACCACTAGCAGTCCAGAATCTGCAATGTGCTTCTCAACTCAGTATTTAGTTTCTATGCCAGGTGTCATTGTTGCTTGTATGGTCTCCAGATCTGCCCTGGCTTTTACATAACTTTTTGCTTCTCTTAGGAAAATGAATTGATTGTTGTCACTAAGTAAGTGATTCACACAAAGCCAACGTGATAGGGGAGTAAAAGAAGAGTAGTGAAGAGATCTGAAAAGGAGATGTTCTCTGTGACCTCAGTCAAGTATTGTTACATCTGTGAACTTCATTTTCTTCATCTGCAAATATAAGCACTGGATTAGAATTGGATGATTGTTAGGCTCCTTACCAGCCTTGAGCATACAGTAGGAAGCCAGGAAGTCCAGTACTGTAACTTCTCCACTCCCTAGCTATACGACTAGATAGTCAGTGCATTTTTTCAGGAACATAAAACTTGAGTTATTTGGAGATGTAAACAGTAAAGCACATGGGAAGAACTTAAGTGCTTTCCTATGACAGATACTATTGGTAATTTCTACCTTTCATGAACAGCTTGATGCACATGGTGTTAGTATGCTGGACCACTAATAATTCATTGAGAATCTACATGCGTTTCTATTTCCCATATCAATAAAATGTGAAAAATTAACACAAATATAGAGAAATATTCTAGAAGGCATCATTATATATGTAAACATATGACTCTATATTAAGGGTTTAAAATGCTCACACATTTAAATAGTGGTATATTCTTATAAAAAGCATATTGTCAAAGGTAAGATTCAAAAGTTGGGGCAAAGTGAACCAAGTAAAAAATTGAGTATAAAATTATTTAGGCCTATATTAAACCCTATCACTGTCTTTGGCTAGTTTATGCAAGCCATTTCTCATTCTGCATTATAGTACAACAATTGTAATAAGTTTTACTGTAAAGTGGTCATTTCAGATCTGAAGGTCACTTTTGTAATTGAAGGGTAGAGTCTCCCAACATGTTGGCATTTGGCAGGCACAACATTTTCCTTTCATGAATTCAGTGATTTAGTTCTTTGACCTCTAGTGGGTTAAACTTGATATATATAACATGTCACTCTTGATTTATGCATCTGAAACCCCACAAGAATCAAAGATAGAATTCTTATTTAAACTAGTCATTGTCTGAGCACTTCCTAAAGTTCTGTAAAAGTACTTTAGAAAGACAAAGACAAAAAAAAGGTGAAAAAGAAGGAGAACAAGAAAAAATCAGACATAAAAGAAAGGATGAATGATGGGGAAAAGAGCAGTCAATTTCCTTATTTTCCTTTCTGAACAAAAGGGATCCTAAATGATAAAAACAAAGCAAAGCAAAAACAAACAAACAAAAAAAATGTTTTCAAAGGCCTTTAATATAAATAATGGCAGCTGTTTTACACATTGCAACCTGTGTGTGTTTAAAAGATACATCATGAAAAAGTCCTTGTTGAAATGTAAATTTAATGGCCCTAAGAGAAAGGTACTAAGATTTAAGAGTTAAAAGTAACTTAACTCCTTGCTTATCTGGATATTAAGCTGTCAGCATAGAAGTACATTTAAAACATATGATGGGCTGAAAATGTGGTGTTAAATGACAGTGGAAGACCATTTAACCAGCCTGAGATGTAAAGTAGGATGGATTACACTCTGTTTCAGCATATATACATGCACTTCAGAAGATCTGGTCTTCTGGCCATTTAGAGGTAGACAAGGTAGCTGGCTAGTAACACTTTCTTCATAAACAAATTGAAAATGGGAATATTTTCAGCTTTTATCAATGGTCTGCCTACCTGATATGACATACTTGTTAACAAAACACATACTCTTTCTTCAATTTTTTTTTAACAATAGCCATCCAGAATTTAATCAGTATTTATCGACCAATAACCAATCTTCATTTATTTTAGACTTGGAAGAGGAAACACAAATATGTTTTACTACTTAGATGATAAAGATTATAGGTCAGAATTTTTGAGACATTTTTATTTCTTTATTTATATGAGAAAAAGAGATATGAGAGACAAAGATACGAGAGAGAGTAAGAGAGAAAATGGGCATGCCAGGGCCTCTTGCCTGTGCAAACTCCAGATACATGCACCACTTTGTGCTTTCAGGCCTTTGTGGATACTGGGAAATTGATCTAGTGCCTTCAGGCTTTCCATGCAAGCACCTTTAATCACTGACCAGTTTTACCATCTGATTATAAAAAAAAATTGACAATATATTCATTTTGTAAGACACACTTTTAGGATGTATACCCTAAATAAATTCACTTAATAAATTAAATAAGAAAAAAAATGTAGGCCACAAATGTGATCACTTTCCTTTTGGAGTTAAAGCATATTTTAACTTATTCAATATCATGACTACCTTTTAAAGCTGCTGGCAGTGAGAAATGTAGAATTGGTTGTGCAGGTGCTTTAATAATATTTTTTTATTTTCTATATGGTAAGTAACCCACAAAGGTAAATGAAGCTTTATTTCTATTTATTTATTTATTTATTTATTTATTTATTTATTTATTTATTTATTTTGGTTTTTCCAGGTAGGGTCTCGCTCTAGTCCAGGCTGACCTGGAATTCACTATGTAGTCTCAGGGTGGCCTTGAACTCCTACCTCTGCCTCCTGAGTGCTGGGATTAAAGGCATGCGCCACCACGCCCGGCTGCAGCTTTGTTTTAATGTCTCTGAATTTGGAGATTATTTGGTCATACTAGCAATATATATCTATTTATTAATTTCAAGCAATATACTTTTAATCTCTAATTTCAATATTATTTAAATTACAGAAACTTTTAGTTTCTGTTTTTTATCGAAGTACTTGGATCATATAAATTTTATTCCGACAATGTGTAGAGGCTGCATTATCTCTAATCACTCTCCAATAGAATAACAATACATATAATTATTTTGTTTCTTACTCCATTTTTATTCGCTTTGCTTCTCCAAACTCTGCAACTGACTCTGAGTTCCCATGTATTATAAAGAACCTGGAGGAAATACCTGAACATTAGGTTGATTGTACGCAGAGGTGACAGAACTTTATTCAGTTTTTAAGTTAGTTTCAGTCTGTTTTGTCTCAGATAAAAGTGCTTTTGATCCTCATATAAGTTTGATGGCTTCCCTAGTGTTCTACAGTCTTTTCACAGCCATGCTTCAACTTTTATTTCACCCATACTGTATTTCTCATTTGAAATTATTAACCTCTGTTATGTCATCATACATGGTTGATTAGCTTCACGCGAGAGCATTTTACTTTGTGGGACACATTCGTTGTATATGTTAGTGCTATTTTGTGACTATTAAGTGAAAATACTAGACATATTAGCTATTTCATGGGCCAGGTGCTTTATTGACCGGAAATAGGATTAAAGTTCAATATTGCAAGGAATATAAGTAAGGTAAAGTCAAATGCTACCATGGACAAACATGTAAATATAAAACATAAACCTCTCACAAATTATCTAAATAGAAACTAACCTATTTAGGAGTAGGAATGAAACATTTAAATGTTTGCATAACAAGTCTACAAACCTTTTAAAACATTTAAAATATTTTAATAAATTTTATTCTGGTAGCTTGAAATGAGATACTGGTGTGATCTAGGAAAAAAAAAAAACAAAACTCTGGGTTCTTTTTCTCTCCCTGTAACATGACAAGATTTTCAAAATGGAGGCTCTTTGGTTTACATAGACTCAAATTATGTCATATTCTCACACACTTTTCCTCAGGCTGCATGATCCAGCAGAGATCAACGGTCATCTATATGGACAGAGATCATTCATATCCCCAGTCTTTGGCTGTGCAGACTTCAATAATCAACTGCCTTCTTAACTTGTACTTAGATGTCTTAGATTGTCATTATAAAGTCACCATGCCCCTAAATGGCTTTATAATCCCACACTTCAAATGAATTACAACTGTGATGCCCTTTCCTTCACTAAAAACCATCTTCATAGAACCAGTTGTGCAAGCCAGAACCCTTGAACTCAGTCCATAATCTGCATTCTGGCTCATTTCCTAAGTTCCATCCACCACAAGAACTTTTAGTTTTCACCTCCAGCTACGTCAACATTCTGCCTTTCCCCCTACTTCCTCCAGCATGTGCTCTCAACTGGACTGCATCTCCTTCCATAAGTGACCTCTCACCTTCATAGCTTCATCTCCATTCTCTAGTCCAAACAATGTTTATTAAAATGAATATCTTATTTGACTACCTTCTTAAATATGTCATCAACTTCCAATTTTAATTAGGCAATAAAGATGAGAACTGTCAACATCATTTATAGAGCTTTCTCTTACCTCATCCCTATAACTCAGAGAAATGATCCTCTTCAGTCCCCTCAAGGAGACATGCACCCTGTGTTCACTGGACCTTTTCCTCTTGCAAAGAGAGCTTGGCCTCCATCATCACTCTAACCTAGACTCAGCAACACCTCCTCACATTTCTCCTGTTAACTGAAATTTGAATCATTGTGCATCACTTTTCTTGTTTCCTACAAGAAATTGATTTTATAAGAATTAAAGAAATTGTGTTCTTAAAGTATTTATCACAGAAAGTAGAACACTGAAAATGCTCACTCAATGTTAACAAGCTTTTACTCTTAGTGTTGATACACGAAGTCAGGCCTATCATGGAGTGCTAGTTAACTTGCCCTAAGTGTGGCCATGGGTATGCTACATGATTGATTCTGAGCTGTAATGAGCACAACACAAATCACTATGACATTTGATCCCAGCAGCATTCCACAGCACCAACTTCAAAACATTGTCTCCCTTCACTCCTGTGACGGACTGTTATTCCCCATCATACTTACACATATAGAATTGAAAAAGGGAGGGGCTGAGGAGTTGGCTCTGTCAGTACAATGGCTGCTCTGCAAGCACGAGAACCTGAATTTGAATCCCAAGCACCCACATGAAAGCCAATTGTGATGGCAATCACTGGTGATGAAATGGATCCAGAAACAGAGACACATCATCCCTAGGGTTTGCCAGCTACCTTGTCTAGCTGAATCAGTGAGTTGCAACTTCAGTGAAAGACCCAGTATCAGGAGATATGGTTGATCTACCATGGGAAATTGGCCAATAATATTCAGAGAGCAGAGGTCATTGGTATACAATGGACGTTATGAAAATGCTGAAGAGACTGCTATATTGTAGAGACCTGCAAGCCAAGAAGTGCTCATCTGTGCAACAGTGTCACTGAACCTAGCTGGGTAATCAATGGCTTACTGTCTAAGAGATCTGCTCAGAGACAAGGACCCCTTAACTGGAACTGGGATCCATGGTAAACTCTTATGGGGACCAAGAACATGTGCTCCAAGGGGAAGCCCCCACTAACCTGAGATCTACAGAGAGGTTACACCCATTAGAATCCCAGCAAATTAACGTTTGTCTCATCCTATATTGATCTCATTCTCTGTTGGAGATTCTGTTTGTATGTTGCAGAAGGCGGCAAGAAACATGGACAACCCAATCCCACAAACAGCACCTGCAACCATATCTGACACCCAGGCAGGAGATGAACCAACCCTAAATTGGGATATAGATCCCTGAAAAAAACCTTTGAGTAAGTGGTGAAATGAACAAGAGAGAGACCTCTGCACCACAGCAAGTCAGATAACCTGGGAAAGGATAATGGAGACAGACACTGAGGATACCCAACACAATCCAAAGCAGAAATCCAGAGACTCAAGTTCTCAAAATTAAAGCAGACCTAAAACTCACCCACCATGACTCAGGGAAAGGGGGCAGAAAGATTGTAAGAGCCACAGTGGAGAGAATATCCAAAGACACTGACCCCCACTCAGCAACAATACAAAAAGACAAAAAGAAGCAAAAAGGAAAAAAGGTTGAGAGCAATTGAGGTAATATGTGATGTTGAAAAATAGCTCCTTTCACGTGCCTGCACACTCCTGTGGGCCCCCACACATGAAAATGCATGGAGACTATGTAAATATAAGAACATAATAGTCTTTGCAGTTAAAATTTTTAATGGGTCTAATTTGTTTTATTTCATTTCATTTTTCATTTATTATAATCTTTATTATATGAATAAATCAATTTTGCCCCATTTAATTCCTGTTTTCCTCTTGTCTCCCTCTGCCCCGCCCCCAATCCACTGAGGACACACCTCAGCGAGGTTGCTAGTATTCACCATGAAATTATGATTACATCAGCCAGTCTCTGGAGGACAGAGGAGCACTGTTTTGGAATGGGTATTTTTGTCGGACATTGAAATTTGCTACATAATCTAATGCAGCATCTATCTATTCCATAGACAATGCACCGTGGGCTGGGATTGAGTTGAAAACTCCTATGATGTTTTCTAAGGACTTGGTTCTTGATACTTCTTTAAGCTTCTACAGCAAGAAGTTACCCAGGCTTTTGCCAGTGATTGAGAGCACCCTGGTACCATCATAGTTGTTGCAGTCAGCTTTTCAGCTTTGTATGTGATAAACACAGATGACACCACTACTCTCAATTTGTCACAGAACTCAGAGTCAAAAATGTGGATAGGACATATTGACTTGGCTTTTCATTTCACATGTATAGAACGAGAGCTTGCCAAAGGAAAACTGTGGGTAAGTACAGAAAACAGTCCTGCCTCTGGAGTTGACGGGTGTTGAAACTTGATGAAAGGTGTCAGGTTTCACAGATCCAAGTTTATCCACCTGGAAAGAGCTGAGCTTTGAGTCCTACAAAGGTCATAAAAGTTGATCTGAGACAAGTGCTATTATTTTCGTATATAAGCGTCCTGTGAATTTTGCAGCAGAAATCTCACAGGTATTCGTGGTATTCCTGGCCCACCCTTCAGAATAGACTACTTATATTTTTAGCACTTGTAATATGGTCATGATTTTTCTACATAAGACTTCAGTATGCTGGTAAATTCTGCCTTCCTTGGCTTTTATAAAATATATGCTGGTGAGAGTTTCTTCATCGTACTTATAAAATTTCAATCTTTTCAGAGGAATAAGAATGAGAGCTAAGCAGAAAAATCTCACTAGGAAAACAACAGAAGAAAGCAGAAGTAATAAAAGTAACTCTTGGGCAATGCATTTGCTCTACAGAATAATAAGGGTAATTAGAGTATTTTATGCGGAAGAACTGTCAGGTCAGAAAGAGATTGAAATGTAAAGTGGATAGGAGAAAAAGAGGGCTTTCAGAATTCTACTACAATATTTTTTCCTAATTATCAGTGATGAATCATAACAAAGTTTATCCTTACTTTTATAGATGAATTGCATTATGTCTTAATGTACTGCAAATGGAAAATACTTCTCAACATCACTCTTCCCTCCTTCTGCCCCCAAATTCATGATAATGCATCGATACACACAACCTTCTTGCCCAGGAAAGAGATTCACTGTTTTTACTTAAATTTCTTCCCAACCTAGTGCATATAAACTGAGCATTGGGGTGATTTTTCTCATACTATTAAATAGCTACTCCTCAGTGTCTCCCTGTGTTACTGTAGACCATTATCCTTCCTTTCAGTGGTATCCCATGAATTCTCTAGGTCGGCAGCCTCAGCACTGCCTGGGAACTGTTAACAGTTCAGCACAGGCACAGAGATGCAGGAGGCAGTGACCAGAGAGCAGCTCAGCAAGCCCTCTGGGTGGATTTAGAACATATGTTTGAAAACAGTGACTCTTTATGCCAACAAACAGGGGTATAGAATTGGCAATAATTAGAAGAAACTAGGGGGTTATATTACAAAGCTTTGCTTTCAATGAGCATTAAACGATAATCCTGCAACTTTTGTTTTTTTTTCCCTAATGTCTTAATTGTATAAGCATTATTGTTGTACCTTCTACTGTTTTGCTTTATAATTGGGCCTTGAGGTCCCCCCTCCCCCATCCATAGTGGACACAGCCAGAATAACTATCTCCCAGGAGAGTCCAGACACGGGACTTAGACTTAGTTGTGTAGGACAAGAAAGACCCATGAGGACATAACAGCAAAATGCAAGAAGCAGGAGAAATCCATTGGAGGTCACCAGGGAGGTAAGGCTGCCCACAAAGGTGGATGGGAAATCCAGAAGCAAGATGGATAAGAGCTCAACCTACAGATGGGCAGTGAAGAGGGAGAGCCTGTGGAACTTTGGCTTTATTAAGACTGAGGGACTTTATTCTTTATAAATAACTTGAGAACTCAGCTGCAAAAGAGGACTTGTGTGTGTTTGTGTTTGTGTGTGTGTGTGTGAGACAGAGAGAGAGAGAGACAGAGAGAGAGACAGAGACAGAGACAGAGAGAGAGATATGCCCCTGTTGAACATTAATTAGATCGTGTGGTGCACAGGGGTGGAGGAGTAGCTTTGGTTATCGGGATAAGAAACAAATAAGCTCTTTCTCAATCTTCCAAAGAATCAGTCTTAAGTAGACCCAAAATGACAGGATACTCTGTTTTACAAACAATTTTAACCAAATCCAAATTTGAATGCTTAACAAAAGAAGAATTTTTATCAAATTAAGCTTATTAAAATTACAAACCATTGAAGGCAATTAAGTACTTTATTTTTAAGGTGCAAATAACCATCATACCTTCAATATATGTTTTCTTATTCTATAGTAAGATTTTATTTTTTATTTTCTATGTAGGCTGTGCTCTACAATTTCATTTGTCTTTACTCAAAACATACAGTGAAAGAAACCTTAGACACTTGCAGCCAACATTCTGTTCTCTGTCTCTAGGATCTTGAGATCTCACATATGAAATCATACAAGATTTAAATTTTGCGTCTGGTTTGTTTCTAGCTTAATGTCTTCCATGTTTATTTATGTTGTTGGTAATGGCCAACTTTCCTCTTTTATAGGCCAAAAATATTATATATGTGCATATATATGCATGTATATCCAGAAACTCCACATTATTTTCTTTTTTTCAACAGTTCATGAACACTTCTGTTGTTTGCATATCTTGGCTTTTTGGAATTAGTGAATAAGGAAATGCCGCTATCTCTTTAAAATACTGAGATATTCAACTTCCTCAGTGTTTATAAAAAAAAACATTTGAAGTTATCCTTGATTATAACTTGATCATACAGGGTAACTTCATTTGCTACATCCAGCCTGAACTTGAACATACTATGGTAATCTGTAACTGAGCTTCTTAAGCTTTTCCACTTATAAGTCCTTTCCACTAGAGAAACTATTGCATAACCCCAGTTACCAAGGTACTTAAAATAAGTATACACATCAAACATTTGCTGATAACTGATCATAAGAAATTAGTTTTAAACAGTTCTTTGGTGTAAATGTAAATTTTGCCAATTATTAAATATGAAAACTAATTTGCTCACCACTGAGATGAATATACTTATTATTTTTGATTAAAGAATTAAATGCTGGCTTAAGAGTAGAAGCATTTTCAATATTAAAAATAAAAATAAAATAAAATTCTGATTTTTTTGAATGTATACTGAAAAATGGGTATGATATATCATGCAGTGATTTTTCTTTTAGATTTTTGAGGAATGTGCAGATTATTTTCCAAAGGGTCCCACAGACAGCATTTCCTTTGCTACATCTTAGCCAGCATTTAACATCAAAATATAACTGCCACCTGAACAGGTATACAGTAACATCCTATTGTGGTGCTGATTTGCATTTCCTAGTGATCAGTGTTGCTAAACACTTTCTCACATACTTGACTGCCTGTG